>JABFPM010001104.1:0-22503 GCA_022817325.1 Idris sp. 1 HC-2018 | reverse complement strand
AAAAAAAATTAAATTTGCTTCAAAATTGCGGATGTCATCGTGTACGCAGTTTGACAACTGCTTGGTGAGCGCTTTCTCTTGCAACGACAATAACTCCCTCTATTTCTTGAACTTTTTTGGTATACAAATTTTTTTAGAATCCGATAACATGTAGAAAAATAATATAAAAAGTACCGATTTATTCCTTGTTCCCTTCAGTGCTAAAAAAATTATTGAAAAATGACTATTTCTGAGCTCTCTAATTGGACTTCCCCCCTTAAAGCATACAAATCTTTCCTTTGATGCAAACATGCTTTTTTTTGGCTGGATTGTCATCAAGTAACTACATTTATTTTACTTGAAGCTCATCAACTATTATTTCAAGCAAAGATCAACTTTTAATTAAGCAAAAATTGTTGGTAAATTTATGATTGACAATTGTTTTTTACTAATTTTTGTATATCAAGTTCAGACAAAGGACTCTTTATGTAGGTTAGCATTATTAATGGAATTTAAGCAAGAGTCGCCTTGATAAAGATCATGCTTCGTGTATATTTAGACACCTTTTCAAAACGACTGAATCAAATAAATTTATATTTGTATGTGAAAATTAATAACGAAACAAATTAATTTTATTTAAAAAAATTGTTTATGTTCTAGAGATAAACGTGATGGAATGTCGCGAGAGGGTTCTGGTCGTGTTGCAGTTTATAGATTAACTGGTTTAATACGTAGTTATACTTTAGAATGCAATTATAACTCTGGACGTTTGGTGAACACGATGCCTCCACGAGTCAGAGATGGACCGATGAAAACTATAAATCACGTATTTGTTCCACCAAAGTATAGTCCGGTAATTTTTGAAGAGGTAAAACATGTTTAAATTTAAAATAACAGAGCAATAACAAAAGTGCGGTATTTAGATACGAAAATAGAATAATATAATTCAAAAATTTTAAATACTTATCCTCCAAATTTAAAATTTTATTACATAAAGTTAAATAAAAATTATAATAAATTGAAGGTGTTTCAAAGCATAACATCTTATGGAATAATACTGTAATTTTTTGTGAAAAAAAGAATAAACTTATATTACAGCTTTTTTATTATATTTTGAAGGTTGGTGCTGCTTTAGGACCTTCAATACTAGATTTAACTAACATAAATCCAAACAGTCGTTTACCAAACAGCCAGTATCGAACATTGCGAGGAGTAAAATCATATTTAAAGTTGACATATGTTAACAATTTCACGGCATCATTGAATAAGCGACTACAAAAGGTAAATTTAAATAATGAATCACCAGAAAATGTTGTATCTGGACAGTGCAACACGAGTTGAGAAAAAATAATATAATCAGGGAATTGAACTGCAAGCTTTAGAACTGATTCAATTTTGAGATCCAAAACAGGGACTTGATATTTTTTAACATTGGGAACCGGGACTGTATGGAACTTTTTACCGGTTCTTATTTTTATGTCTAACAGGATATATTTACAAAATGTCCAACGGTTATTTAAAATCAATTCTCTTACATTTCCCGTACATTCTGTGATTTTCCGCATACGCTTAAGATTAATTTATAATTTTTTTTACATCATAGTTAATATTTCAATTATTTAAAAATTAAAAAACGTGATTCAAGAATTCATAAATTAAAAAATACACATTACTTATCTTTATTAGAAAGTTTTGAACCTAATTAAAACAACAAAATTATAAAAAAAATTAAATTTACATCTTCATAATTGCAATTTAGTTATTTTAAAAAAAATTCATAGGAAGCAATTTAAATTCAAATACAATTACCGTTTTTTCTGCAGACTGGACATTTTGTATTTAAATCAAACTGAGTTTTTTTTAATTTAACATTTGAATTGTTTATAATAAATAATGTATTATGATTCGTAATTAACTCTAAAACGGCCAAAGCAGTCATTTTAACGTTTTTTTAACCTTCCATCGGTCGCGTCAAAAATATTACACGAGCGGTCGCGCCGTGTACTGACGGACTCGTTTATTGTGTTATATTAAGTGCAGAAACAATAGTAAATGCTTTTCTATTATGAAACAACTAATTAGGGATAAATAAAAGACATTTTTAATAAGAAATTTAATTATTTATTTATCAATTTAAATAAATAATTGAATACGTAACGTTGATAATCCGATTCGTTGAGTTTAAAATTCAAAAATACACAAAAATAATAAGAATAAATGTTCTTAACAATATATTAATACTTACAAATTCTTTTTGCACCGCTTTCACTTTACAAATGACATTTGTACTTGTCCGTGCTGAGTTAGTGCGGAGTCATTTTGACTGCCCAAAAAAGTATTATATTGACAAAAATGTAAAAAAAATAATAAATCACTATAAATTATAAATACATAAACAAAGTGATGTGTGAGTTGCTGTAATTATTTGCGTCAATTGGTGTCTTGTTTAATTTTTGAAAATTATAATAAAAATATGTTTTTGAAAATAGTTTTATTTGTGTTATTTTACACCGAAAACCCGTTAATTCAATTCATTCCTTACGTGGAACACATTTTTTGGCGCGCTTTTTTGGAAAAATAGAAATATTTTTTATTAAGGTAGGTTTTAAATTCATTTTGAGTGAATAATATCATAAATAAATTGTTTATTATCCATTTTATTATGTGAAAATTATATTTGTATGCATATTATTTTAAATATATGCAAATTTGAAAAAAAAACTTTAAAATAGTATTTTTTTCTAGTTTAGAATGCCAAATATATTGAATACTAAATAACATGTTTTTCAAAATGACTGCCTCTGACTGTTTTAGATAGTTAAAAACCCCGGCCGTTCTAGAATTAATGAAATTTCAATCAGTTCTATCGCGAAATAAACTTATAAAAAAATGAATTAATTTAATAATGTTAAGAAATATGTTTTTTTCTTAAGTTATTTTATTCTTAATTCTATTATTTTTTTACTTGTAAATTTACTGATTAATTTGTCATAAAAAATATTTTCTTAATAATTACTATTGATCAATTTAAAATTTTTTGTATAAAAATAATTTCTATTTAACTTTAGAAAAAAACTCTGCAAACCTTTTTAAAACAAAATTACCGAAATTCCCAATTCTTTGGCTTTCGCAGTTTGTTTAAATCAAGATATTCAAAATTAAGACTTATTTTTTTGCTAATAAATTCGAGTGAGCCAGAGTAAAAACGATCAATTTTTACAAACATTTATAAATATATTACAAATGTAATAATAATGATAATATAAAGTTTTATAGTTTAAAGAGTTGACAAAAGAATATTAGTTTTAGGGGAGACTCCGGGGTGTTTTGTCAGTTTTTGCTTTATGATTTTTTTTTTGCAAAAATGCATTTAAATTTTATAATTTACGTAAACAGATTTATTAATTTTTGTAGACTTTTTTAATAACTTATAAATATCAGTTAAAGTAGACAAACGTTGAAAAATGAAAATTAGAGATTTGCCGAAACATCCTGGATGCACTGAGAGAATTATGATTTTAAAAATTATGATCAGTGCTAGTAAACTGAATGCATGAAGCACTTATTAGATTATATTCAATCACCATTAAAAAAAAAACTAGCGTTATTTGAAAAACTTCTAGCCCTGCTATAGTTCTTTTAAATAATGATTAAATATAATGTAATAAGTGTTTTATGCATTTAGTTTACTAGCACTGATCGTAATTTTTAAAATCATAATTCTCTCAGTGTGGTAGGTTTTCGACCATTTCTAAGAGATATATGGCTTTTTAAATTTGCTTCTTTGAAAAAAGAAATGCTATTTTTTGGATGTTGAGATGTAACAACTCTTAGAATCGAGAAAACACTATAATCAGCAGTAAATGAGTTAAGATGGAAGAACTCGGAGCATCATTACAAAGCAATCAGTCAGTGAGCGTCAGTCGGTCCTCGGTCTGACCACATTGCGGCATTCACATCGAGGAGTTTTTTCATTTTCAGGATTAAGGGATTGCTTTAAAAATATTCAATTTTGAATAAAAGTTCTATTTTTAGAACAAAGAAAATGTTTCGAATAGTTCCGACTTTGAATTTTTAATCTACTTTTATAAAAAGAGGAGGAGGCAGGGAGAGGGAGTGTAGTGCGGGTCGTGGCCCAATTTTGACTGGAACCACTTTTACATTTGTGCTTCGTGGGCATCACGAAAAACTTTGCAAAGTGGCCGGCAACGAGAACTTTCTACCTTTCAAATGCTAGCTCGGTTATCAATAAATATGAACTCTCAAAATTATTAAGAGGGGAGGGGAGAAAAAACATTTTTCATTTCTAATTGTTTCTTAGTAATGGTACATATGATAGTCCTTCGAGTATATTTTTCAAGATTAATCTAAATTTATTTTTAATGGGTCATAAATTCATTATTCGGTAGTGAATATTCAGCGTTTTTTATTCAGTGATTTTTTTTAGAGTGTCCGTATTAGCCGTCTCTTATATCTAAATATAATAGATTTTCAAAATTTGTACTAAAAATAATAATAATGTTTTCGATAAATGTTACTTCCACAAATTCAATTGTATAAATATTTTTCAGGACAACTTACAACAAGAAGCAATCTCAGAGCCATCTGTGTTAAAAGTAGATCCAATTTCTTTAGAAAGTGTATCTGAAGTAGAGAAAAATGGAAACACATCAAAGAAGACCTGTATAATTCGTAGGAATACAATCATATATACATCCAGAAAAAAAATGAAAAGTAATAAAAAGCCAAGACAGATACCTGGTCGAAAAGCAGTTAAAGGAGTCACGGATAATGATGCAGATAATCCTACGCTTTCTAAGGTTGTTTCTACTCAAATTCAACGAAAAAAGTCGAAGATAATTCAATGCTGTACTGATTCTAAGCCAAAACTTATTAAAAAAGCAACACTACTGGGAGTGAAGAAGCTATCAAATGTTGAGGAAATGAAGATTGTGAAGCAAGGTTCAAAGAGATTGAAGGTCATTTCTCCAAAATTACAGAAAATGCGAGCTGAATCGAAAAACTATTCAAATATAGATAGTACGATTGCTAAACCCAAACCCAAGGTCATTGCTTTGTTCAATAAACAGAAAAATAAAAGCACATTTGGCAAGTTGCGAGGCAAAGGTCTCAGAGTTGAACAAACGAAACTTCAAAAGTCTTCAAGGGTTAAGAGCAAAAGTCAAAGTTTGCTTTCTGTTAAGGTTCATGGAAGTAATAATGAAGACAAAAATAAATAATTGATTAAAGACTCATATTATTGCAATTTAATAATAGATTTAAGGGAAAATTCATGCGACATTGTTATAATATAAACAAATATAACCGATTTTTATAATTGTGTTTCTATTTTGTTTCGATATAATAAAGATTTCTAGTCTAAAATGCAAGCTTGTTACATTTTTAAGGTCTTGAGTTATTCCATGTGAAAATGGGCACAACTTTCTCGCCTGTCTCGGATTTGTTTTGTTGAAAAATCATCGAAAATTACACGAGGCCCCTTGATTTTATGATTTATATAATTTAAATATCATTAAAATAATTTTGGAAAAATTAGAGTTTTTTTTGGGAATCTGAGGGTTCTATACGCAAGAAAGTTATTATTAAAATTTCCCAGATACATTCAATTATAATTAATAAGAAGATTTATTTACGAACAATAAATTTTAATTTCATTTATAATTATTAATTTCATTTTTTACATATGATTTTTATGTTCATAAATAAAAATTACTCAATTGAATTTAAAATTTTTTGAAAAGCGCGCCTAAAATATCTTGTCGGAAATGTTGCACAAAGCGAGAGGATTTTGTTACGCGAAGCGTGCGTGTGCACGAAGTGAGTGTTGCGCGAAGCGAGAGGCGGAGTGACTAAATGCTTCCGAGGTCTAGAAACTTGTCTGCTGAAAATATAGCCAAAATACTAAAAAACTGTCAGATTATCTCAATTTTAAAAAATTTGGCAGTTAAGACGTTTTGGCCGTAAACCACAGAAATAAGCAATAGTATTAAAATGAATGTCATCTAAGTTTTCTCTAATTATACATTGCGTCTTACCATAAGTGTCCTTCATCAGTTGCGCATCAACTGCTGGATGCTGCCTTGATTTGCCAGTCGTATACATATTTTTCAAAGCATCTTTTCCCACTTCCCTATCCAAAATGTAGTGTGCGATTTGGTTTGGTTTGTATGGCCAACAGCGTAATTTTGATGCTTCGTGGATAGAGAATTTTAAATTCCCTCTTTTGAGCACTTTAACTTTAACATCTTTTAAATGTATATTTCTTTTCGGAAACTCTTTTCTATATTTCTGCAATGTCGGCTCAAGTTCTTCAAATAGAACAATATTTTCGACCCCTGGTAATATAATATATTATTATTCAATTTGTATTTGAAAAATGAATGACAAGGTTTTGCAACTGTTAAATATTTTAAGTGTTACCAACCTTTTTTCTCTCGAAAATCCTCACCTTTTACCATGAAAATATATGTTAGTATAAAATTGCATTTAATTATTTAAATATATTACATATTTTAAGAACAAAATAGATTGAGCTACATAAATTTATTAACTCTTTAAATAAATAACCTGAATCAGAATCTGAGTCTTGATCATCATCTTCTAAAATAAAATAATAATGTAATATTTTTTTACTTTTTTATTTTAAACTTCCTAAATTAAAGTGTTGTACCTGCCCGAAATTTTAAATGCATCTTTTTATCTGTATATTCAAAATTGAACAAAAAATTCGATTGGTCAGTAAATAATTATAATATGTATTTTGATAGCTTACTATTACTTTTTTTCACTTCAAGTTCTTGTTTCAAATCCTTTTCTGAAAAATGAATATAATTGCTATATAAACCAGTTAATTTATTTGAAAATATTTGTATATTATACCAACCAGCCTCTGAGCCAGACATTGACATTTTCTCTATTCCTGAATTGTCAGTTTCTATAATACAATATTTTTCCTTTTTATATTTATGTCATAAAATAATACTAGATTATCTTTGGAGATTAGAAATTCAAATTGTGTACCTCCGAATAAGTTCAAAAATGAACAAACTCAAAATAATACACTGAAACAAGGTGTAGGCAACTGTTTACGCTCAGTACAAAATTGTTGCCTAAATGTGTAAGGCATATTTATTCTCTTCCAATAGAAGACAATGATTGCCTACCAGGGAAGCAACAGTTGCTTACCGACTCAAAGTCTACAATTGGTAGGCAACTGTTGCCTACAAAATAGGAAAATGTTGCTTACAAAATAAGCAACCGTTATGCAGGTTATGGGAGGAATAGT
The DNA here is from genome assembly GCA_022817325.1 of Idris sp. 1 HC-2018. NCBI lineage: Eukaryota > Metazoa > Arthropoda > Insecta > Hymenoptera > Scelionidae > Idris > Idris sp. 1 HC-2018. The sequence goes on along the minus strand of JABFPM010001104.1, from coordinate 15,218 downwards.
TTTACACCAAAGTAAGCAACGGTTCTCGTCATCTACTTTCAGATTATAAGTTTGCATATCATATAGGAATCAATTAAAACACATTTATTAGTAATATACGAATCATTTTTAAATAAATGATCAGTCATATAAACTTCAAAACTGATTCTGTAAATTGTTTATGAAGCATATACGAATTGTTGAAAAAAAATGAATTTGTTTTAAATACTGTTTATTATTGTATTGATATTTTTTTTAAACATTACTTGAATTTTTCTGATCAAAAATTTGAGTTTTACTTGTGATTGTCAACATTTCTTTTTATAAAAAATGACAAAAACCATTTTTACCCAGCCAAATTATTAGTTACATTTTTTACTTCGAGGTGTTTTGACTCAGTTCGCATAGTACAATAAGTCAACGGTGGACCGAAAAGTTCCATTACCCTCGTGTAATGCAGAAGATTATGCCTCTTTAGTCTCAAATGTCCTACTAATTTAATGAACATGCAATTGAATTCCTCAATAAGATTTTTCAGCTGTTCTAAGTGATGTGGCATAAAACCCAGAGAAAGAATGAAATCTAAAATTTTTCTGAGCAAAAGGTACAGAGCTCAATACTCATCTTCTTCTGGGATTAGATCGAAAAACAGGATACCAAAATATCTGCAAAAGCAAAAACATTCAGCTGCTGACATGTTGATTTTAAGTGCTTTCAGTTTGGGAGGTGGATTTTTTTCAAACTCTACAAAGTTGAACTTTTCTAACCTGGTGTTAATCACATTCAAGTCTAACAATTTTTATTTCACCAAATGTTATAGAATTGATTCCAAAGTAAAAACACAAACACCTTCTCCAAAATCATGAAGGGCATCGAGTGTAATATTTACAGTTACATGATATGTTTTCACATCATTGAAAATACAATTTTCAGTTACACCTGTTGCAGAGGGATTTTGTGCAAGAAATGTGGACAAATTATTTTCTTTTGTTCTCAACATCCTCTTGAAACATTTTCTTTAAATCTTCTGAACCAACAATGCAAATTCTACAACAACGAGTTGCATTGAAGCTCTCGATGAACCCGAGAATACCGTTAAGACTAAGATTATCGCCTATTATCATAACTAGTTAAAAAAAAAATAGTGACACTTTTCTCAGAATGATGTACAGTGATCCCTGTTTCATACAGATAGTTTAACTCATCTAAGAGGGGTTGGAACGTCGCCCTGTTACCGAACATTTTTCGAGCTGAGGCTAAGAAAATTAGAACAGTGTAAATATGAGAGAGCTGCGAAGCGTATTGAGGTGGGACGCACGGTATATAAGCATATGCGGTTCCAATTGCGCAAGTTCCTGCATGCGAGCCCAAACTGTTACCTGTTTCTAAATCGTTGTGATAAACTATCAGAGGAAATACACATTTTGAACCGTGATGACGCATTCTTTCTTGCCAATAACGAGCTTGAATCAAATTTGAAATTACTTCTTTTTCTTTTAACAAACTTGCCATGTACAATTTGACTTCATTATAAAAAAATTCATTGCTAAATACAGAACATAGAGTTTGTTTTAGTGGTAAGAATTGGCCAGTTACTTCTTTAGTTTTTACATTTACAACGCTACCATCAGTATCAGCTAACCGCTCATGTCCAATAACGTATTCTATTGGTTCAACAAAAAAATTCAATTGATGAAAAATTTGAAACCGTTTGTACTCTGTAGAAAATTGCGCTAATGGATCACAATTCCTGTCGACAATTTCAAAAATGTTATGTAAATTTGAAAATCTGTTTGGGCAAGCATTTAATTTCTCTTCAAATTCTTTTTTTAAAAATGGTAAATAAATATGATCAATGTAATAAGAAAAAGATTCGACAATCTTTTGAATACCATTTCGAGGGATATTAGTGGTTCCATAAAATTTGTGTAAGAAACTCGCAGTTACGTGAAACAGTCGCTCATGACAAGAAGTCATTCTAAATTATAACAATTGAATACTATTATAGTATTAATACTGATAAAAAATTTAAACAAGTAAAATTGCTCTTAAAGCTACTGTTCAGGTGGACTCGGCTCGTTGAATCGCTTGAGATCGGAGGCCAAATCATCAACGGCACTGGCGACGTCCTTTGTAGGCAAATTGTACATATACTTTCTTAAAAAGTGCCAAACTCTTCGACTGTCGACAGCATAATCCGCTTTCAGACTGTCAATGCACTTTTATTGGTGACGTAAACCTGTAGCAAGTGTCACCGACGTACACCAAAGCACCACTGACTTGTCCCTCTGTTGGTGATGTGACGATTGTCAAGACGGGACATGGCAAATTTCTTTCAGCGTAAAAAGTGCGTCTGTTGTTGATAAAATCTTGAACATCAGCGTCGGACTGAAAAATAAAAACATTTTGAAATAAATTTGAAGTTAATAATATACTCAGTTGAAAAATCTTTCAGTCTTACTTGCACTAAATGTACGAAAGATTGTCGACTTTCATCAATTGTAGTTTTCCATCGTTTGTTTTCATTGCTTATTTTGTACTTCGTCGAGACTGAACCATCACTTAAAATGTGATTTCACCAATTTTTTCACCGCTACTTCTCTTCTCTTCGAGACAAACGCAATAATTTTAGGTACAAAACTTGTTAATGATTAAAAAAATTGCGGTTGAAATCTTCGCTCAACTAAAACAAAGAAAAATTGTTAATTTAGCATACTGAAAAAAATTTTTAAATTTATTATTTTACCAGTAAATAACCGCTGTCAGTTCTCAATGCTCTGAAGTGGTTATAAATTTCAAGAATAGTTCATACTGCAAAACAACGTTCCCTCAGGTCGTAGGTTTCAAACCATTTTTTTTATATTGTCGTATTCCAAGTCGTTGTGTTTGAACCATTCCAGTGCATGCAAATCAGTGGTCGATTCTATGAACAAAAACCATTTAACAATTTAACTCTCTAAGACCGAGACCTATTTCTAATTGAAAAATCATTTATTATTTATTTATTTACAATTTCGACGGAAAATACCCAATTTACATAAAATTATTAAAAAGTTACAATAAAAATAAGATAAATAAAATCATACAAAAATGAGTTTTTTCCGGGTTTATAAATATAAACTAGTGTTATTGGTAAAATAAATTATACTTGATAAGATAGCATTATATTTAACTTCATTTTATTATTAAATTTCGAAATATTAATAAAAAACGAAAATTGACCTATGTTGCAATATCGCAACATTCGGCACTAAAGGGTTAAAGTAAAACAAAAAAATCTGTTCATTACCGATACTGTCTCCAAGCCCTGCTTTAGCGACTTTGAGAAGTTTTGCTCTCATCAAATCTGCACCCTCCTTTATATAGCTGGAATAAAGTTTCCCGGACGCATTAAAATTCTTACCGCCACAAGCAGGGTTGCCAGATTGGGCGGGAAACCGCCATTTGGGCTGGCAAAGCAATCCAACCGGCGGGCAAAAAATTCAATTCGCGGTATTCCGCCCAATGGGCGGTTTTTTGTTCTAATTTACAAATTTTGGGCGAATTATACTTTTTTGTGAAATTATGTTTTTTTAATACAAAAAAAGTTAAAAATGCGCGGTATAAATGTTGTCTCGTAAGTTGCCGACAGTGTTTATCGATTGTGCAATCGATTTTTTTCGATTGCTGCTCATCTTTGTCTTTCGTTAAAACCGTAACGGAAAAAAGAAGGATCGGTTTAGTGAAATAACAAGATGGGTAAATGGGGAAAATATGAAAAACATTACAATCCAGATTGGGAAAAATTAGATTGTTTTAAAGGTAAGCATTAATGTAACATGTTTGATATATTAATTACTATGTGATTTTTTATTTATATCTGCAAAACTAACCTCTTTTGTAAAATTTTGCAAACAATGTAACATAAATAAAATTGATAGTAAATTTGCTTAGATAAGATTTTTTTGTTATCATAACTTTTCGGTTAATAAAATACTTGAGAAATTCATATGAGTTAATATTAGGTAGGTGTTAAGTTTATAGTGACTTCTCGATCTACAGTCACGGCATCCAATTTTATTTGTAATGTATCCTGTCTTGTGCAGCTTGTTGCTTTCATGCAATTTTTATTCTACAGTATCGCAAATAACTATATAATTGAAAACCGTTTGTGGTGTGACTTTTAGAAAAAAAAATATATCTGTGATACATTTGTAGATTGGCTCGAACCTTCCACCGAGGAAATGGTCAATAATGGTAAAGGAGAAGCCTATTGTCGAATTTGCAAAACATGCTTAAGAGCGCACAAAACAGATTTGATGGATCATCACAAAACCCAAATTCATCAAAGAAAAGAAAGTGCTTTGGTCACTCCAACACGTGGAAAATAAGAAGCATTTGGTAAACTCTTAAAAAATTATGTTGTAATTGGAAATCAAGAATATTTTAATAATGTTTGATATAAATATTGCAGGTTTTTCTGCAGTTGATACAAACCAAAAAGAAACTGACATTCGTTTAGCTATTTTTATTGCTATGCATGCTTCTGTGTCGACCATTGATCATTTAGGAATGTTGCTCCGTCAGCTGGGAAAGGGGACTAGTTTAGAAAAAATAAAACTTCACAGAACAAAATGTTCAAGATTAATTTCTGAAGTTATTAGTCCAAGCATATTAGATGAAATTATTTCTGACATAGGAGATTCGCCTTATTGCGTGATTGTAGATGAATCGACAGATGTGTCGAGTATTAAGTTTTTGGCGATCTGTGTATCTTATTTTAGCAGATCGAAAAATGAGATGGTAACAGATTTTCTAGGAATGATACCTGTGCGAGATGTTACTGCTGAAGCTCTTTATGCCGAGTTCACGGGTTATTTGAAAAGTATTAATTTACCACTAAAAAATCTGACATCCCTTGGCACAGACGGAGCATCAAATTTGTGTGGCAAAAATCACTCGCTATATGCTCTTTTACGAGATCGAGATTTACCTGAATTGCTTCTCATTAAATGTGTATGTCATTCAATTGACAAATGTGCATCCAAAGCATGTGAAGAAATTCCTTGTTCATTAGAATTTTTAATTCGAGAAAGTAAAAATTGGTTTGCACACAGCTACAACAGAAAAGAAGGCTATGCAGATCTCTTTAAGGTCAGAAACTTTAGAATCTGAAATATTCTAAACAAGTAAAAATAAAATTTATTTAAGCTTTAATTTTCTTACAGACTATGAATGATTGCAAGGAGCCACCACAATTAATAAAATTGTGTACGACACGTTGGTTAGTTTGGTATCCGGCTGTGAAAAGAATACTTAAGCAGTGGACTGAATTAAAATCTCTTTTTTCATCAATAGCTTCAGCTAAAGATTTTACAGCAAGACAATTGAACGTGCAATACCAGGATCAACGAAACTTACTTTATCTTACATTTTTGAAACCCGTATTACACGATGTCAATGAAATGAATTTACTTTTTCAAGCAACACAAGCTGACGTAACTAAATTGTATTCCGATTTACGGGTGCTAATATTTTCATTGGCTTTTCGTTTTCTGTCACCACGAGTTATTAAGCAGACTGAATATTCAGGAGTACTGCGTAACGCTGAAATTGATATGTTGAAGGAGGTCTTAAGTAAAGGAGAAAGCTACCTTCCCTATGATAGAGTTGATCTGGGACTTAATTTTAACAAATTAATAATTTCTCCGAATTTAGCACTTTCAGCGAACGATGTTTTAACCATTCGCGAAAGATGCACTAAGTTTCTGATTACTTTGGTCAACGAACTTCTTCAAAGGATGCCAAATAATATATCAACTATCGAAAAATTACGTTTTCTTACTCCAAGTGCAGTTATGGCTTCTACAGGACGACCACGTTTTGATCAATTGCCTTTAGATTTAGCCGGTAAAAAATTAGTTGACTATCAATCGCTAAAATAGTTATTAAAAGTATTACATTAATATATATGTTTAATGTTTATAGTTGCAAATACTGATATGGAAAAATTGGAGGCTCAATGGCGTTCATTAGGATTTCTCAAGCTACATGATATTAATTCTACATTTTTCGATCTTCATGAAATTGATCCGGTACATTTTTGGAGTCAAGTTAGACTATTGCCAAACGCCGTAAAGGGTTATCCTTATAGAGAGCTAGCTGATTTTTGTTTAAAAGTACTTACATTACCAGTAAGCAATGCAGTTGTCGAAAGAGTTTTCAGTGTGATGAATAACGTAAAGACGAAAGCTCGCAATAGAATGCAAGTAAATTTATTACAATCTCTGATTCGGATTCGAATTCACATTAAAGTAATCATTTTATATATTTGTTCAAAATTATTTAAATTATTCTCTCCAAAAATATTAAAATGTTTGCTTTTTTACTGTTTTAGCAAGTGTTAAAATGCTGCTGTTTGGATTATAAGCCTTCAACTGATATGATAAAGAGATTCAATTCCAAAATGTACCATTCTATGGATCAATCAAGTAGAAAGGAGAAACGAGTAGATCGTCATGATGATCAATCCGAGATCGAGAATCTTTTACAAATTGTCGAATTATTTCTTGATGTAGAACCCTGTGATTTTAATGAAGGATAGTTCCTATATTTATATTACTAGTTAACCTTATCTTAAAGTTCTAGTCAGAACTGTGATTGTAAGATTTGCTGTGATTATAAGATTTTCTGTGATTAATAAAATTTCATTGCAATGAAGAAATGATTTGCTTATTTATCCCATCGTTATAACAATTTTGTTGTTTAATATTTTTTTTATTAGATTTATTAAAATTAAAATTATTTTATACTTTAAAACAGATGTAATAAATTAAAATTAGTATATAAATTAAATTATCAGCCGCTTTTATTTGAAAAAATGTACATTTTTCAAATTGGGCGGTATTGGGCGGGCTGGATGCCATCTGCTGGCGGGTTGAAGCAATTATAATCTGGCAACCTTGGCCACAAGCATACCACGATTTTTCACTTTCGCCCTTAAATATTATGGTAATTTCGTGGGCAAGTTGCACAAATTCTTCTCGATAAATCCTAATAATCAATAAAAATCGATCAATATTGTGCCCAATCCTAGTAACTAAACAAAAAAAATCAACAAAGTAAAATAGTTTACTTGTACAAAGGAGCTTTAGTTGCAAGAGTTTCTGTTATCAGATAATCAGATAAGTTACTCCGCCAGTCCAACTCATTATTATTAAAAAGTTCGACCACTTTTTTTTCTACATAGGAATTTAAAATACTCGCCCAGAAAGGAGAAACTGTAATAAAGAAACGTGATGTCAAAAAAAATACAAAAAATCAGATTTGTAGGTTGGTAAATTGTAGGTTACGAAAATTTTAATATTGACCTGTAAGTGCTTTTGCGTTCAAAGGAACTTCATTCCTGTTTAAACCTGATAAGTGTTCCTGCTGTTGAGCAGGATTTTCTTGGTGCGGAACAGGCTGTGCCGGTTGAGCAAATGAAACTTGAGCACCGGCAAAATTTTGTTGACTTTGACCAGAATCAGCCGGTTGTACATAAACTGGCTGCTGTAAATTCGAGTTTGAGACATCAACGCGGAAAACTGAAATTCACACAACAATCTGTCATAAGCTAATCTCGACCTAACCTAACTTGAAATAATGTTTTTCAAAAAATAAAAAAAATTGCATGACAATCAAATATTTATTGTATTTATATAAAAATTACACTTACATGACATTTCTATTCAATTTTTTCAATAAAACCTTCACATATTTACTAAAAACATTAATTACAAATTTTGCTTTTTAAATGCAACGCTTCACTTTAGTACCAGCCTTAATGATTATCAGTGTGAATGTGGCCGCTAATTCAGTCTTGATTACCAATCAAGATGATGATGTCAAAACAGCATTGGTACAAATACTGATTTAGAGAAGTGCGTCTGTATTGGTAACCAATACTGAAATGGCACTTTTTTTTTCCCCGTGCAGTAGCAAGAGCGTCTACAATCCGAATTCTTTTGAGTGCAGCTGCTAGAGAAAAGATGAAGCTTATTCAAATAAATGTCATAGCAAAGGCAAAGATGGGTCAATTCGTGTCAGTCAGAAACACTACACAAAGAAGATCCGCTTCGGGATGGACAAGTGCAAACCAGTCACAACTTCGATAATAAGTGACAAAGGTAGCAACGAAAGTCCTCCTAATTCAGTTTTACCCTACATATCAGCAGTCGGATTCTTGATGTACCTGATGTGCCGGACAAGGCCAGACATAGCGTTTGCAGTTGGATCCGTCTCTAGAAGTCTAGAAAAACCAACTGAAAATGATGTAATAAAGGTAAAGAAAATATTCCGTTATCTGAAAGGCACCATAGACTATGAATTGGCCTAAAAGGAAGGTGAATTAAAATGCTTCAATGATGCAGATCATGGAGGTGATAAAAGAACTGGCAGATCTACTACCGGAGTCCTCTGCATTCACTTTGGAGCTCCAATTTCATGGCTTATATCAGTTACAAAGGTCTGTTGCCATCTCCACAACAGAGGCCGAACTTGTGGCAACCAGTGAAGCAGCTAGGGAAATCATCTGGATTGAGAAGCTCCTTCGTGAACTCATCCGAATAAAATACACTCCTACTTTTCAGGTGGACAATGAAGCTACTATTCGACTAGCAGAGAATCCAGTAATGATGGGACGCATTGCCGTCTCAAAAATATCATCTGAGAATCAACTCGCAGACCTTCTAACAAAACCAATCTTTGCAGTTTGCCTGAGAACTCTATGTTCAAAGATAGAAATTGTTAAAGTGCAAAACACGGGAGAGTGTTGAAATCATTTTTTCTTGACAATCCTTTTCTCACTGTAAATGAACTTTGTAATTGATTATTTTTGTAATATTATAAGGTCATTGCTTTTATAGTGTAATAAACTCTTATCTGCTACACTTAATCCTATGTATAAAAACAAAACACATTTTAGTATAAATATGAAATCATTTCAAAGTAAAGAAATCAGTTAAAAGTAACGTCAATAAATATTTTTCACGAAAGGTTCTCTTGTCTTTATTGACTAAACCGCAACAAAATTTAATACTTTTTATATTTTTCTTTTCTTCCTTTGTGAATTCTTGTCTTGGTCCCCACTGATGATAGTGGATAGTGACATGTTTGATGTTAAGACATTTGTTTATAATTCTCTGGTCGCCATATACAGGGTGTGGAAAAAGTTATGGGACATACAAATATCTCGAGAAATACGCATCGAATCGAGAAACGGAAAAATACGTGTCAAATATTTTTTGAAAAGCTATTCAATGATGTCAAACTCAATCGCCCAGCTGGAATTTTAAATAACAGATTAATCGGGCTATTTTTTATTGAGGGAAATCTGAATGCTATGAAATATGAAAATATGCTTCGAAATAAAATCCTTCCTGCCATAAGAGAAATTGCTGGCGACAATTTTGAAAATACTTGGTTTCAATAGGATGGTGCTGCACCACATTATGGTCGAAATGTTCGTGAGTATTTAAATACTGTTTTTCCTGATCGTTGGATAGGTCGAAGAGGACAAATTGAGTGGCCAGCTAGATCACCAGATCTCACACCTCTTGACTTTTTTTTATGGGGATACCTAAAAGATAGAGTTTTTAAAACCAAACCCCTTACTTTAAATGAATTACTTCAACGAATACTTGATGAATGTGCAATGATTCCTGAACAATATTTCACACACTGCATTGAATCGTTTTATCATTGACTGGCTTATTGTCAAGAAGTTGACGGCAAACAATTCGAACATTTACTTTCGTAATTGTACTCGACCAATTTATTTTGACACTTTAATTTCTACTTTTGTTTATTTCAACTTTATTTTCAGTTTTCTGTTATCAGTTTTATGTTACGTTTATTTCAATTCCATAGCTGAACAGTGAGAGGCAAGGGCACCCCGAAAAGGAACAGAAAACTAATACGTCGTTGTTCCTGGGTAACGCTAAACTTAGTTTCCAGAGAAAGTGTTTTTGGTATTCATGGATAGCTTTTCAAAAAATATTTGACATATATTTTTCCGTTTCTCGATCCGATGCGTATTTCTCGAGATATTTGTATGTCCCGGAAATTTTTCCACACCCTGTATAGAATTTCTCATAAGTTATTTGAAAGACTGTTTTTTTATTGATATTACTAAAAACAGGAGAGACAAATTTGAAAGTTTTTTTAATCATTTCGGAAATCTTAAAAATTGTTAGTCTTGGTCTACCAGTGTATTGTTTTTTGTTAAATTATAATGGGATTGACGCCGACTTTAAGCTATATTTAAACGTAGATCACTGAGAAATGCACAGTTTTACTTTATATTATATGTTTACATGATTTCAAATAGAATATTTACATTTAATTTGTATGTACAATTTGCTTAAAATTTTCATTCTTCGAAGATGAAGCGAAATGGAATGAAATATTATAAAATAACAGAATGTATTGTCTGATAATGGAACTGAATAAAATTTATCATTGTTGACACAAATTCAAATTGGACTTTAAATTGCGACATTACGAATAATATGCTAAATTTAATTAAGCGAAAAACTCATTTATGATATTTGTATTCATTTTTATTAATATTGAAAAATGCAAAATTGATTGCTTTTTTTTATTTATGTTAGAATACAATATCGAATATGTTATTTAGTTTTATCCCTTAGGAATTTTGTTTAACAAAACTAAAATGCATTATTTATTTCATAAATAAACTTTTGAAGAGCAAAAATTGTAGTTGAAACTTTACTCAATATTTAAAAAATAATGCAAGTATTGATCGATTGTTTTATTAACTTTTATTATGCTTACTTCAAAGTAAGCAGATTACATGAAAATAGAGAGAAAAAAATTGCGGTTAATAAGCCTTAATACACGTTTAGCGTGCACATGCTTTACTCCTTGTCTATGATAAAAAAAAGCACAAAATGAAAACAAAACTGGTCACGTATGAACAGTTTGTGTGCGCCAATATTTTGTACAAAATGTAAAAGAAAGAGCAGTCATGTAGGAAATGCAATTTGATTACAGAGTTTCAACGTTTAATGGCTATTGATCAGGAAGTTTGCTTCGGTTTAAGATGTGTAGCTTCAGTCAGATGTATCCGAGGAATTTCGTTTTTCACAATTCGATCAGTGTAATTCAATTGAATTTGTTATGCGGATTGTAACCTTTGTTTAGATTTTCTTAAATTTTTGTTCAATAGACAAAATTAAAAAAAATGTGATTAAGTACATTTTAACTTTTAAATGTTTGAATCTCTATATTTAAATCTCTGTATTTAAATAAGAACTTTTTTACATGTCTATTTTTTATAAAATGTATCTGTTTTGTTTAATCTAGAAAATTAGAATCTATTCTTAAACATGGAGTATGTAAAATAAAACACACATTCATTGTGCTTAAAAATATTATTTAATGTAAGTAAATTTTATCACTTCATAAGAAGATTTCACTTGAAATGAACAATGTAAATTATTATGTGAGATATTTCCAATGAAATGTATAATATTAAATGAAAAACAATCATCAGTATTTGAAATCAGTAATAAAGCTGTAATGAATTACTAGTACCAAGCAATTAATGATAAATAATGGACTGATACATATTCAATAGTTGGATATTCAATCGCAGAGGCATAATTTGTCAGGAAAATTGTGCTAAGCAAATAAAGCTAAATTAAATTGACTACTGATGCCAATTTTTAATTATTTAATTAAATTGTTGCACGAAAAATTTAATTTCCAGTATAATGATCACTTAAAACCATTTTTATTGAAACAAAACTATTCTTAATCTTTATAAAAAACATTCTATTTCAAAATATTAATAAAAAAAAGAATTTATCTCGCAAGGTGGCGCTGTTATTCATCCTCCAAGAAACAGTGGCGCCCTCTTACTTCGCTTTTTAACTAGATTAACGAGTGCAAAATGTAATCATCATATTTTCATCCATTCCAAAGTTTTTTTTTCTTTTTCTTTTGTAAAACTTTGCAAACTTCAATAATCTGAAAGGAAAATAATTTTCATTTGTGAATATAGCATTCTCAAATACTGTATAAAAGTTTTGATCCAATTGAAATTACAAGTTAAAATTAATTGTTGTCATTTTTGTATTTACACGTGTAACTAAACATTTGCTAAATGTTAATGACAGGTTTTCTTGCAGAGATAATGTTACGTGCAAATGTTGATCCTAAAAAACAAGCAGGAAACTCAATTTGTCTGCTTCTTAAACATAAAACAGAACGGCAGATGCTCTTACAAATAGCGTATCTGGTAAAATCGCATAAAAACAAGCAAGTTGTAACCACTAAAGGTGTGAGCTTAAGTCTAAGAACCAACCAAGGGCCAAGAAAGCTGCTTAAATCCAGCATAACTTAGCGTTAAGCTGAGGCCAAGTTCCAACTGAAAGCTTCATAAATCGAGCTGAAACCCTTCATTACTGAACATTGCATCTGCTTGTGCCACGAGACTTACCTAATAGCAATAACATTTCTAGATAATGCACTGCTTTACGATCTCTCTTTAGTATTTTCAATCTGCTTTTGTTCACCTTTGTTAATCAACATAAATAAACAAGGTAAGCACAGGCTCTTTGAAAAAAAGGAAATTAAATAAACTAATTTTGCTGTTAATTATTATCTTTCTTACTTGATGGTTGTGAAATTTTAATTAATTTCTATTTATCTGATATCTTATCGGATATGATTAGCTTAATCTGCGTTGTATTGGTAATTCAAAGAGTGTAATTATCTTGTGCTGTCATAAGTCTTATCAGTGTTTGTGTAAAAGATAGCAGATTTGGGTTGTAAGAAAAAAAACAACTACTTACAAGATATTTGCTTGTGTAATTGAGAGAAGAATTTTATAACAACGACTTTAATGAATACTATAATTCACTTTTTAAAAAACATCATATAAGATTTGTGGAAAATGTTGCTGAATTCGTCAACTTAATTTGGTTGACAAAGAAAAAATGTTTGCGAAGGTTCAGTCATTTTCATAACAGCCTTCGTTGAAAATTTATGACAGTCATAACAAAAAAGTTAATTTACTTATGAAAAATTGTGGACATTTATTTTAATCTCATCAGTTTGATATTTGAGTTCTTGTTGTTTTAATAATTTTGCTCTGCTGATCTGTAAATTTAGTAACGCTTATTTGAAAATACAGAAATTTTTATCATTCCTTGTACAATATAACTTGTTTTTATTTAGAGGGAATTTAAATATTGGAAAATGCATTTCATTATTCTCAGCATAGTATCCTTTTTGAAATTTGGTTAAAAGCAACGTTTGTCATCGTTTAGAATACATTTTATAAAACGTAAATAACTTTAAATATCTCTCTAGGAAGCCATTAAATGTCACATATACGTCGTTTAATATGAGCTTCTCTAGAAATTGGCCGACTAACGTTGAAGAGATTAGGGTATTTGATGTAAACGTTACTGTACAGTAATTTGAAAATCATGAATGCTTATTATAGGATCAGTTGATAATTGAAAACATTAAAATAAAGTTTATTAAACGAACAATAGTAATTAAATTCTATACATTAGTTGCTAACAAGTTTTTTTTGCAGAAATAATCTAATTAACTTGTTAATTCAAATTTTAAAACAGATCACTTTTATCTAACACAATTTATCGTTTGTCAAAATATTTATCTACATTTTTAAAGTGTCTGCATTACGTGATATTTGTTTTTTTTTATCTCCAAACTTACGGGACAAATATATATCTACCCCATAAATTGGAATCTCACTAAATATTGATTTAACCTGGCTAATAACAATGTATTTCGCCAATATTTATCTCAGTTATGAATATAATTTCATAATAAAGCAGCTGAAATATAGCTTGACTTTTCCAATTTAATTAATTTTAATGAATGATGAAACATTCAATTTTTATACAGTTCGTTGAACTGAACTTTTGAGGTCCGGGCAGCTAGCCCCCTCATTACCGAATTTCGATATTCGAAAAACATAGAAATTATGTAATATGGAACGGTCCGCTAGCCCCCAGCTATGATACATAAAACTAGATTAAAGTATTGATTACCACTAGAATTATGTGCTATTTATGTGCTCTTAGATGACATAAACTAAAATCAAAAAAATTAATTCTGAAAATCAAAAATATTACAATTTAAATTTTTCAAAAAATGTCATTTAAATAAATGTCAACATTTTCCGAACAAAGTACGTAGGAATTTTGTGCTATTTATGAGCTTTCAGATGGCACTAACAAACATTCAAAATTCTACTTTTTAATTTCAGAATCCCAAAAATTTTTCTATTCCAAAAATGAAAAACATCCAGATTTTTACCTTTCCGATTACAACGTTTTTAACGGCAAGTTATATCGTCTGAGATAACGAAATGGTTAATTGTAATTAGTGCCACCCGTGAGCACAAAAATAGCACCGTATTACTACGTATATTTTTCGAAAAAATCTGATTTTTATGTACATGATATTTTATGAAAAATTCAATTTTTTAAATGTTCATTATCTTGTTCATTTGCTTTTAAAATTTTGTGTGGTGGATGATATTCATTTTTGGTAAAGAGGATGATTTGGTATTTCGGAATTTAGATGCGGAATTTTTAATGTTTGTTAGTGCCATCTGAGAGCTCATAAATAGCACAAAATTCCTACGTACTTTGTTCGGAAAATATTAACATTTATTTAAATGACATTTTTTGAAAAATTTAAATTTTAATATTTTTGATTTTCAGAATTCTAAGAGCACATAAATAGCACATAATTCTAGTGGTAATTAATACTTTGATCTATTATTTTTGGTATCATAGCTGGGGGCTAGCGGACCGTTCCATATTACGTAATTTCTATGTTTTTCGAATATCGAAATTCGGTAATAAGGGGGTAGCTGCCCGGACCTGAACTTTTGCACCAATATTGTATGTAAAATAACTGTTTCACGTTACACTTTTTCATTTGTAACAACGTTATCATAGCTAAAAAATTGTTTCAACTAAAAATTTATTTTTATTTCAAAAATTAATTTTTGAATAAAAAAATACTATTCTAGGAAAAAAATAAAAAAGATCTTTTACAAAACGATTCCCATTTACCATAAAAATGATAACACAACTTAGTCATTATTATCAATGATTCGTCAAAAAAGTTCGAATTTTCTTTGCTTCTCGCACGTAGAAAAGTTATAAAAACATTGCATCGAAGATTCGTAGCATTGGTATTCGTGA
>JABFPM010001103.1:0-22507 GCA_022817325.1 Idris sp. 1 HC-2018 | reverse complement strand
TCGTTATCAGTCTGCGGTAATTTTTATTCGCAAAGAAAAAAATTTCAATCTAGGACCACTGCTATTATTATGGAAACAGCACTGTAATTAGTGCGTCAACCTTTTGTACAATTTTTCTTTACTTAATTAAACAAGAGGCTGAATTAAAAAGGACAAAGTAATAACAGTATACATTTTTATTGAGTTAAAATAATAGAGTTGCCAGAAGAATTGAGAAAAAAATTTTCATTGCTCAAGTTTAACCGAGAATACAATAATTATAATTATTTTCAGCTTTATACTTGTGAGAGAAAAATTTCTGCTTTATTTTAAATATTTGAAATTTTAAAGTTCGATTTAGTTGAAAATTAAATTATAGTTCGTTTTTTATTTCGGAATTAAACTTGGTTTTTAAAAAGAAAAATTTTATGAATTACAGCAAAAGATAATATAAAAAAAGGTTCGTTAAGTTTTACTGCTTTATTTTACATTCTTAGAATGTAAGTTACTTTTTTTAAACTAAAAGTTACTTTTTTCAATTTAAAATTTTCTAAATCAAATTTCAATAGTAAATGTGGAATACAAAATTTATAAATCATAATAAATCAAAAGTTAACCCTTTTAGTCACTCTTTTTATTTACTGATTCGAATCAACTTGTTTCATGTCCAACGTTATTATAATGATGAAATTAAGAGATTTATAACGAAAAAAAACTCGAACATCTTTGTGTGTGTGTGTGTTTTTTTTAAATAACTTTTGTTATAAACATCTTGTTTATTTAAGTTTAAATTTTTCAGAATTAATTAACCATGTTTTAACATACAATAAATAAAAAGTCCCAAAAAATTGCCAAAAGTTAAACATTCAATTTTGAAATCATGTACACTATAATGTACACGGTGAATGAAAGGGTTAATTAAAAAAAAGTTTTTTATTATTTAAAATATTGTAAAACTCAAGTTACTTCTCTAAACTAAAGTAACTTGTTTCAATGCCAAATTTCTTAAACTAAACTTAAATTTTAAAAATGTAGTAAAATTTTTATGAAATATAGTATAAACTAAAGTAAAAAAAATTATGTTTTGTAAACTTTGTGAACACCCGTTAGGGTCGAGGCAGGCCGTTGCACGATAGACCCTACGGGGGTGGCTGGCGTGTGCTGTTGACCCTGCCAGCAGGACCGGTTCAGGTCATCCTCTCTCCGCTTCTCTCTCTCGCTGTCTTCATCTTTTGTTGGTGTGTGCGTCTTTTTTGCCGGCTTCTAGCGTTTCTTTTTTTTCTTGCTTGCATCTTCTTAGTCTGCTTTGCAAACTGTAGAGATATAGTCAGGTGTGACGTCACGTGCGGAGGCGTGAGAGTTACGCGAGTGTGCGAGTGTAGGGCCCACGCACGCGTACGGCCCAGCTGAGTGTGCCGTCGCGTATTAAATCTCTGCCGATGATGAGAAACATAAGTAATGAAATATTTGTTATCATCGCTCTTTTCCTGTAGAAGATTTTTTTATCAAATATTGTCAATATGTATTATTAGAAAATTATTGAAACGGTAAACAATTTTTCACAAAAAATCCATTAAAATTGTAATTAAATTTTTATTCCTCTTGTATAAATGTAAAAATATTTATTTTCCAGCAGATGTGTAAACTTTTTTTGGCGAGGTGTTATAAAAAAAGGTGCACCTCGTATTGCCAATTATTTGACGACATTTTTATAAGCAACTTTGGATTTTATAAAAGCGTTATTTACGAAATTACTACGAAGAATAACTGTATTGAGGTTTGCGAATGCGGAATTTGTTGTGAGTGTATATGGATGAAAAGAACACAGAGAGACGAAGAGAGAAAAAAAGAGCTGGCAAGAGAAATCGACTCGTTTGAAAAGGCAGTTTCGTGTTTTTGCGATTCCACGACACTATAAATATTTTTGGCGTATCGTTTTGACGAATTTAATTGATACCGATGTATGATTTGCGCTGACGAATCGCGTTTCATTATGTAAATGGCCAAGGCTGTGTGTGTGTTTGTTTTTAAATTTACGAGCTATTTCGTTTTTGAATTCAGGACTTGGTCAGCAATAAACTAACCGTAACCACAATTTATCGTAATTAAAGAATTTGCATAATTGATTATAAATATTATATACACTTGTTATTAAAACGCAAAGCATGAAAAAAAATACAAAAATGTTAAATCTTGATTAAAATGTAAAATACTTTTTTTATAACAATTTCTAACATTTTTAGTGTACTTTTATTAAATTAACTTCAGTTTTAAGTTAAGCACTTAATATTTTCAGAATTGTACATTTTTTTATTATTCAAATTTGCTTCAATAATTAAATGTTAGTGAAAAATTATATTTCAAGTAAAACTTTCATTCAGTATCTCAGTTAAAATCATTAATGAGTTTAATATCAAGAACACAGTTTTTGAGTAAAATTATAAAAAAAAAGAAGAAAGTTATCGAGAGAGGAAAAAAACAAATGACTGAATAATTAAAAATCCGTAAGTATCGTTTATACGAAAAAGTAGTGACCAAAATGACGATGGTTTTGCTTTATGGTCGGTTATTGCGAACTTTTGTCACGACTCGTTCATAAACAACAGCGGCGCTTTATCGGTGCAGCCATATTATTATCATTTATCATTATTGAGGTTCTTGGGGGATCAATTTAAAAGCAATGCAGCGGGGAGTTTTATGGTTACCAGCTGAAGTCTAAAACTAAAAGAAATAATTGATATTGTCGCGAATCTCGGAAGTCGGGTATAAAATTGCTAATTTTATAACCGTCCCCTCGAAAAAGTGATCAACAACGACGACGAAAAAAGTTAATTATCAATTCTGTTGTCTGCTGGACAGTTTTTCGGTCTGGCCACGCTTTCAGTTTCGACGAATCGCACGCTATTGATTGAAAACAAAAGAAAACATTGTTCTTTCCACTTTCGTGGAAGAACCAAAATTTCAAGCAAATAAAAATCGAGTCTTAAGTACCTGGCATGGAATTCAATCGACCTCTTTTTCAGACCAAACGTCACCTCAGTTCTTTTTAATTTGTTACATTAAATAACAATTAATTTTAAATAAATTATTTGACTTCATGTGTAAAGAATTTTTTTTACAAAAAAAGTGTAAGAAGTAAAAATACTCTGAAAACTAAGGTTTAGAATAAATTATATTCAAAATTCATTGGAGACAATGTCGATATGTTTTTTTTCAATTTTATTTTTGATCCACGTGTGTCGCAATTCGCAACTTGTGTTGAATAGACACATAAATAATGGACTGGATAGAATTATTTGAGATATTGCAAACGATGTCGTTTGCTGTTTGTTTGTCGACCCACCAAGGCGATAGCCGATAAAATTTTGGTGAAATTTCGAATGTTACGTGGGTGTAAATTACGAGTAATTTACATGGAAGTTAGTTACGACATGTCAAGTTATAGCAGTCGCAATTTCTCTGACACGCTAGCGATTTTTGTGAGTAAGCAACGTGAATTTGTTTACACGTTCTTGATGCTTTCCAAAAGTTGTACGAAAAACAAGAAAAGAATTCGGATCATAAAATTCTTTAAAATTAGTCGTAAATGCATTGAACAAAATATTGTTAATGACAATAAATACATATCGTTCAATTTTATTAGTATTACGCTGTGTTAAAGAACAAAAAGGAGGATTTTTATTTGTCAAATTAGTTGATTCAAAAAAAATATAATTTAATGGCAGCTTTTTTTTTGAAATTGTTATTAATTTCTCGATCATTTAATTTTCATTTTTTAATATGTGATAATTTATCTCGAGTTGTTATATATAAATAATGAGGTCCTTGCACATTTAACTGCTCATTTCCGTTTTTCTCTCTCTATGCCCGACAGACAAGCTCTAATCGTTTTCTATTCACGTTTCCACAAGTCATTAATCATATTGATTTATGTATCCATAAAAACAATCACTCGATCATGTACAACTGAAGAAGCAACGACAAAAGGAGGTAATTGAAATTCAAATTAAAATTATTGTAAAACTGTCTCTTTCTGTTTTTTGTTCTGCAATTTTCATTCATAGCTGCGAAATTTACATCTTACAAATTTCAATTAGGCAAATTTATTCATGTGTTACAATTGGAAACTGATGTAACAAATCAATTGCAACACAATTTCAACACTGATAATAAAAACTTGTTCTTTTTTCCCAAAAATTCAAAAAAAGAAAAAAAAGGAAAAATGTTGCAATCAAATATACATAAAACTTGAAATCTTCTAATTGAAAAATATGAATACAATTTTTATAGCTGTATGGATCAAGAAAAAAGTGTGTAGTTAACTAAAAAAGCTGGTTTAAAGTATTTTGAACGATAGTTGAGAATGATATTTTTAAAATGTAACTTGTAAAATAATTTAGAAAAAATATCCGGCCCTTAATCCTTCGGTCGCGGCTTCTTTACCGCGGTCACAAAGGCACAACGACACAACGTACAAATGCATGAATCACTCGCGAGTCGATTATTCGATTCGATTGGAATCTGCGGAGAAACTCGAGATTCTGCCGACTGTTTGCAAAGATTTTGCGAGAAAAAATTACAACGATGTAAATAAAGACGATATTTGCAATCATCTGTGCCTAACGTTTGTCTCCGCTGCTGTATTTTATCCTTTTCATTTCATCTCGACAAATTTATTTTATTCCAACTAACAGAAAAAGAGCAATTTTATAAATATTTTAAAATATACCGACAACCAAATTTATTCATTTATAAAAACTCAAAATTAAAATTACATTTATAGTCACGTGTCAGTGCAATGTATAAATGACAGAGAAACAAATTAACAGCAATTTGCAGGATTATTAACGTCGTAATGTAATATGAAAATGAAATGATTGATTTCAGTTACGAACATCGCAGCACGCAAAAATTGACTCTGGATTTGTGACGGACATGAGCCACTCGTCGTTTAATTTACAGATCTGTTTTGTAATGGCACGCGTCCCTTGCTAGCCCACGCAAACCTGCACGCGAACAAACCAGAGGCGTTGTCCAAGCAGAACCATTGATCAACTCTATACAATTTTTCCAAAACTTCTCCAGTTTACAACAAAAAAAAAGAAAAATTAAAATTACTTTTTACTCAGCAGAAAAAAGAAACTCTATACTAAAAATTTATTTTTGAATGATAGCACTAGTTTAGTTGCATTGGAAAAAAAGATAATAAGGATTGATGAGCAAGAAACATATATATATACGGTGTTATTTGGCGTGTGTAACTCAAGATTAAAGTAGATGCGATTCACAAAACCGCTTGTCGGCAACATCAAAACTCGGCTTAAAACACGCGCCGAGAGAGGCTACCTTTGTAACAAGCCCTGCACACATCATAACGGAACGATCGGCTAGAGTTGAGAGCTTCGACGTGACGACGGAAAAACTTTTACAAATGACAGTGTTTGCGCCAGCTCGCAAAATTTATGAGTCAGTTGAACGCATTTTTGTGTCTGATCGCCATCTCCCGTGAGAGAAAACTTGAACTCATTTTCATCCGTCTGCAAAATGCTGTTTATAAAAGAAAAAACAAACAAGCTTGATCATACACTTTTATATTTCAATTACCTGTTCAACTAAATATTCATTTTCTCTTAATTCTTTTGCAATCTAAGAGGAAAATATTTTTTGCCCAGCTTGTGTGTGTATTTTATTAATGAATTTACAAAAGAAGGTGGGGGATTTCAATTAAAATAAGCAACAGAGTTTGCACTTTTCGTAAATCGAAGGTGTGTGAGATAACGCACAGATACAATGTAGCTGAAAGAATACATAAGGGCAACCGCGAGAATTTTCACGATAACGCGAAGAGTAATGTCGCGAGAGCGCAAGGACAATCAGCGAGGATAAGCCCCGATTCTCGTTAGCGGCTCGTTAGGAAGCAACATTCTCGCGAATAAGAAAAGTCGTGATAAGGGCCGAGTGATAACAGTGCTCAAATAGTTTTTGTCAAATTAGTTGCGTGAAATTAATGGCACCAAAATGTTTCTTTAGGTGAAAACTATTATCTTCGAGGAGATGATTCTTTTGATAACTTATTTATAATTGTTGATATTATTATTTTTAAAATTATTAATAGTAGAAATACTAGGAAATCTGCAACCTAGAAATTACTTGAACATAACGCTAACATGAATTTTTTTTAAATAGTTTTTGATGGTATAACTTGATGATTGAAAGTGATTGAAAAACACAATGCGAAGTTTTGGAATTTTTATTTGATTTTTTAAATTGTTGAACAAATGTAGAACTTGTAGATTGCAATTTCACACATTTTTCTGATAATTTTAGTGGCGATAAAATAATATTAAATTGAATTTTATCTTGCAATTTTCATGAAATAAAAAAGCTCTACATAAAATAATATATAGGTAAATTAAGAAAAGAGCTATAAAACAAGAATTATACTGACAAGTTACTGGTCACGGAAATGCAAGCTCGTGACACGTCAAACGTGCACGATTATTCTACGTGTCGGATATATCCTAGTTAGATTCTACTGTCATTAGAATTTTTTCTAATTAATTTAGAAATAATCACTAAGTGCCTAACAAAATTTACAAAAAAAAAAAAAAATCGTTTTTTAAGACATTTTCTTTCAAAAATGCGTACTTATTTTTTAAGGCATGTATGTATATTTATAAATATTAACTGCTCTAAAAGTGGAAGTTACGTTAGAGATAATGAGAGGTATGATTGATCGTAAAAATGATGACCATCCAATTGGATGTATCCAGTATGTTGTTACTTTTAGAAAAAAAAGTCTGAAGAAAAGTACTAGTTTGCGTTCTTGATGTAACGATTTCGTGTCATTTTTGGAATTTTTTCATATAGCTTAAATTGTTTTTCATTCATTATAACTTTTAATATTTTTGTAATACTTTGCATAAAAGTTACTCATATTCAATATATTTATCGTTTTATAAAATAATTTAATAACTTAATATACTTAAACAAATCATATTTTAAAACTATAAGAAAGAAAATAAAAATTCTCTATGTGCTCAAAAAAGTACATTTTAAACTCTTTTTCATGAAAATTTTCCAAAATTTGGGTCTCAAAAAAAAATGAATTAATTTATTTTCAAAAAAGTAATGTCTTTTTACAACTATAGTACGTCTGGATTTTTCAAAGATTTTTTCCATAAAAAAACAAGCGATAACAAATAAATACACTCGCCTGAAGTGTACAAATTAAAAGCACGTAAATTTGCAATCTCTAAATGCCGTGAAGCGACATAAATTAGTGAAATCAAGTTGTTATTAGCGGACCCTACATCTTCTGAAGGTGGTACTTAGTCACAAATATCTAGTAATTTGTTGGTAATTTCGTGGTTGGCTGCACTTATTACCAATTGCGGGGCTTTTGCTATTCAAAAAATCACTTCAGCGTATTTTCTAGTCCGACGTTTTGTTAAATTTATTATCGGCTGCTCGCTTAAGCATCCTTCTAACGAGAATGCAGGCCATCAAAATCACTAAAATTTATACATCCACCTTTAATAAAGTTCCGCACCGCTCACCATAATCACTGTCAGTAGCTGTCAATAGTTATCTCAAAAGTATTTTAATTTGCGAAAACAAAAACTAAACTTTTTTTCGTGAAAATTAATGGGGTAAATAAAGTGCAAGTGAAATACGAAATTGTTTGGAGAATTCTACTTTTTTCGGAGCATGTAGATGAAACCTACAAATAAATGAAAAAAGAGTGTTGGGCCTGTGTTTACACGGACGCGTGATCGTGCAAAGCCTTTAGTGCGAGGGTGCCCGTTGGTTGCGCAACGCTCGAGGCGCCACGGGCTCATAATGACTCAGCCGAGGACGAACACGACCCACCTATAGCGAAAGAACCAGTCGAAGGTCCTGCAAAGATAGCTCTCGCGAGAATCGTTTCTCAAGTTAAAAGCCAATTTGCGCATTAGCGGTTTAATCGTGCAACTCGAAACGCGATTATTTATCTTTTTGTCTTACCACTTTGGCTGCTTTGTTAATTTATCCCTAGTAGAAATGCAACAGGGCTGGCCATGACAGAAATGTGGCTCTGATCCGGATAGGAAATGGAAGTCCTAGTCAATGGCTGCCTGATAAGAACCATATTAGGACCGTATATCCGATTTCCATAGGTGTAATCGAAATAAGGTCGAAATAAGGCGACCAATACAGAGCGTGACGCAGAGTATTACAATGGCCCTGATAAGAAATCCAATTCAAGTGAAAAAATTGTTTTCCTGAACATAGCCTTAGATAAATTTACAAAGTCTTACAAAGACCTGTGTAGTACAGAAGCAAAGCAATAGGTTATCACCGCGGAGACCAGGGTTCAATTCTCACATGGAGCAAGATACCTAAGTTTATTCTGATTACAAATTTAAAATCAAAATTTATAAATATTTATGTTAAAAAATCTCTAGTCTAATTATTACAATTAAAAAAATTTCTATTTTTTGTAAAGGTGTACATATCAGTTTCCATTTCAGGCCCTGAAAAGGTAAACGGAATATATACTGATCAGGAAATCTTGTAGGCTTCAGATCAAGCCCTCACAGGGTTATTTTATTTACTTATGGTTTCCCTATCAAGGTCATATTATAGCGTCTCGCTCTGATACGGCGCCCAAGATGGAAACCTGATCAGTACCTGGTCAGGTCAAATGGTTTCCTGAACAATGCCATTTTCTAGCCGGATTAAATTTCTGCTAAAGATCCCTCGCAGTTTTAGAGCTCTTTTAATTAAACCACTCTATTTGTCCATCTGAATTTAATTATAATAAAATAATCTCAATATTATTTCGTCATCAGTTTATGATAAGCCCTGTAGTTTGAAATATTTTTCAAGTATTTTTTTTTGTCAACTTCAGTAAGATTTATTTTTATCATTGTCATATCAAAATTATATTCAAAGTGCTTGAGTAAAATGTTGTTCCATCATCAAGTGTGTATATAAAAAAGAAGCAGTACTATTTTAAAACCACCCATAAATTGTCGAAAAAAACTCATTTTTAAAACGAAAACTAGACATCATTTATAAGACCCATTTGTGATAGATTTATCGCTAAAATTAGGTTTTATTATGACGAGACGGCTTGTGCAAAGTAAATATAATTTCAGCAAGAATTTGTCAAAGAAAAAAAAGCTATAATTATTTTTGAGAACAAAATTTAGCAACATATGAAACTTTATAAATAAATCAGACAAAAACATTTTCAAATTACACATGATTGAAATAATAAAGTATGAATATTAATTTTATTACAAGAAAAAGCAAAATACTTGGAAAAAAAGAAAACAAGTAGAAGGATATACACAAGAAGGTTGATGATAATAATATGGATGAGTTAATGCAGCGGCTCAGGTGATCGTGATCCATGCGAGAGAGTTCACAAACTGGAGCAGTTTGTGTAAGCCAGGCACGATGAAAAGGAGCGCGATTGGCGGTCGGCCTGTGAGCCGCACACAGGAGCCGCGAAAAGCGGCGCGGCTTTTATTGCTTCGCTTCTAGAATATAAAAGTGGTGTGTGCCTGTTGCAAAATGGCGCACACCGATCTTGTCTTGCAGCTTTAAGTCCAGGTTAAAATCGTGCACCAAACGCTGACCCAGATGATCGCCATGTTACGACACATTTTATCACCGGGTCACGCTGTTCTTCTCTAACATTTATTCCTTCCTTATTCTTCCTCTGAAGAGAAAGTCCAAAAATAAAAAAGAAAAACAAACAAAATTATTTGCAACAATGTTACATATTCAAATCAAATTTCACTTTCTTGTCAACTCAAGCAAATGTTTTATTTCTGCAGAGTTAAAAAGTGAATTCCTTGTTATTAAATAATTTAAATGTTGATTTATCGGTTGTACAAAAGGATTACTCAAAATTTACTCGAAACTTCACCTACATTTTGGAGGGGAGAAGGAGGGGGGGGGGGACGTGAAAGAATGTGAGGGCAATATTTATTAGCAACGTGACACGTAAAAATGCGGAAAAAATAATTTTTCGGCACTCTTCTTGTATGCTTTTTGTTTCCATACCTCCTTAGCAATTTGCATCAGTCAACTGTGATGTTGTTTTGCAGACAATCACGCAGCCGTCTATCATGTTTTACAACGATGCAAAAGCACCGATAACAAGCATCTTTTGTGTTCTTCAATTTAATCACTGAACAGTGATAGTATTAATCATGCAGCCTTGTTAGTGTAATGGTAATTTAAAAATTACTAGTTTTTAGCTCAACATTTTTTTTAAATTTGCCAATATACATATCCTCTAGACATGTTCACCTAAAAAAAGTTCATTTTACTTACTCTCTTTTGAAATAAGTAATTTTCAAATTTCGTCCTTTCATTTACTAGAAAAATATTTTCGATTAGTGAGAATAAAATTGTAATTTATTTTCTTTTAAAGAATCAATAAAATTAAACCAAGCAGAGTCAGATAAAAATTGTTAAAAAATACACGATCACTAAAATAGTGAGTGGAATCGGACTCTTTCCTGCCGACAAAAACTAACAAACAAGTTCCACCTTCGGAGGAGGTACTCGCCGCCGCCTCCTACTCCTTTTTCTCCTCCTCTTGATGCTTTCTTCCTCGTCTCACTTTTCAGCAAAAAACGAGCATAAGTGTGAGGGGGAGTAGAGAGCTGTGAAACGTTAAATCCAGAACAGATAAATCCAGCAGTTAAAAGATAGATCTTTAAAACTACATCAACTAGATTAATAACAATAATAAAAAAAGAAGACTTTATTTACAGCTTCGTATCGAGTATCGACAAAAAGTTTTAAAAGTTTTTCAGTATAACTACGGAATTCTACTCTGCGCAGTCGGAATCGTGGTATAAATCAAAAGCGAAACAGAAGCGGTATTCTGCACTCTGTAAGAAAAGACAATGTCGTGAGAGGAGACTTTGAAGACTCGAATCCTCGCGGTGGACAGCATAACGAACGTCAGATAAAACATGAGCAGGACTGAAATGCGATACCGAGACGGCAAAGAGCAATGACAACGAGAGTTTAGCAATCGATTTGCAAGTGAAACTCGATAGAACTCTCGTAGTGCAGGACTCACTTAATTCGTCCTTCTTCTTTCTCTTTCGTTCTTATGCATTCGTTGTTTGTACGCTGGCTGACCTGTACCTCTTTTGTTTTGTTCTTCCATCTCATGCTTGTCGTTATATGCAAAAAAAAATGAAGAAAAGAAATAAAAAAAGGATCTGCAAGCGTATCCTTTCAATTTGCGGTGAACGAGACAGAGAGGATCGATGATCTGTACAACTGACACAATCTCTAGCTAATCTAATGTAACAACGGTTAGGCTTCTGTAGTCGGTGTTTTATAGAACTAGCTTTTAACACTCAAAAAAATTGATATCTTTGTTTTAGAAATTAATCTTTTAATTAAGGGGAGGTTTCAGTGAAATTTTAACTTTATGAGGAAATTTAAAAAAAATCATGTAACTATTGCTGCGTATGTAATTTTTTATGCAGAATAAGACAATTCAAAATTTAAAGTCACAAGTGTTTTTGGTTTTTGTAAAATATTTAGTTGTAAATTTTCATGTTCAAATCAAATGTTGGAAGAAAAATACACTGAGAAATTGAGTTTGTTAACTTTACTGAAAATTTGTAAACTTTTACAACCCATATAGAAAAAATAGTATCGCACCAATGTCGGCCCAACATTGACTATAATTGACCAATATTGGCTTCCAGTTTTGGAGCAACGTGTTAATGAAACACTAATTTGGATTAGACCGAGATTGCTAATATTTTTAGCAGATTGTACTCAAATATTAGTTTAACATCGGAAATCAATGTTTGTCCAATATTAGTTTTCAAAATTGGTCTAATATGTGTACCGGATCTGATTCTAGGTTTTGGCGTAATATTTGTAACCAATGCAAATCCAATGTTGGATTCCAATGTTGGTCCAATAATCGATTGCGATGTTAATTCAATATTGGTAGTCTAGAAATAATAGAAATATTTTCAAAGGTTTTTAATTGTTTTTCATATAAGCAAGTCATGTAGAATGAATCTGAAAATAAAGATGAAATTAAAGAGAAATTAGAGTGATTTAACTGACAGATACCACTCATTTGATTATTACAATGACTTTTTATAAATTCCTTTAGTGAAACAAAACTTTTGAAGACTGAAATTAAGTCAAAATTTGGTTTGAGTTCAAGGTTACGGTCAATCGTAGTTTGACCACACCACGGTTTTAATCATAACTTATTTATCAGCACAGCTCTTGACAGTTAAAATTAATAATTGCTGCTCTGCATTTGCCGATAAGATTATGCAGTTGCGACATCTCAGAAACTACATGAGACTTGTAGGTTTCGGCTCTGAGTCCGGATAATCCCGCAATCAACGATTAATAAATTGAACAAACGTCTTTTTTTGGATCCTCGTTAAAGCACCAACAAATTTGTAAATACGATATTTATTCAGCAGCAGAATATCAAATTGACTTTTTTATTACCATTTGTTGATAATAACAATTTGGTGTTAACAATTTAAGCAAGATTAAGTCGATAATATAATGATGATATTTTCGGGAGGCGAGTTAAGTAAATATCTTAACTAAAATAAATATTTTGAAATAACACACAGACAATAAGATGGTAAACTTTCGCGCGAATGTTAAGTAGTAATGCGAAGTAGTGGGCTGACAGTGCATACAAATTGTAACGGTGATTACATGACAATTTTGCAACGCCTTTCTCCTGCGGAGATGCATCGACGGCCCACGCATATGGGACAAATAACGGAAGATAATTTGGCAATGACGTTAAATGCGCACACCGACGCTAAATTGAATGACCAATCAATACTGCGGTATTAAATAACATTTCTTTTGAATGTTTCAGAAATAGTGTCGCAATCAAGAAATGTTCTTTACAAGCCGACTCTGAGAAGTGATTTTACAATTTATGATACTGTCCTTAACAATTTTTCATAACTTTCATGCTAATCATATTGTACCTGAAAACTTATGTAGAATTGTTTTATTTTGTTTTGGAATGTAAAACTAATTAAATAAAAAATATGTATAGTTTTTTTTGACAAATATTTTTGGAAAAAAGCTTCTTTGGAAAACTTATCCAGAATTATTTTATTTTGGAAATGTACAAATAATTTACTTAAAAATGTCTAGTTTTTTTTGAAAATTATGTTTAGAGAAAAAATTATATTGAATCATTGTATTTTCAGATAAAATCATTAAATAATTAACTAAAACGTTTTCTTTTCTGAAAAGTTATTCTTGGGAAAAAGTTTTTAAGATAATTGTAAAGTAAAATGGCTACAATCTATACCATTCAACTGATTTTGATGAAATTTTGTTTAGAAATATTTATCAATGAATAGAAAACAAAAAAAGTAGAAACAATTCATGTTTTTGTTAATAACTATTGAAATATGAGCTATTTTCAAAAAGTTAAAGATACACCAATTTTCATCCGATTTTCATTTAGTTTACGTCAAAATGTTCGGAATTTAGTGTAATGAATCGTAGTAAAAGAAATGTTTATATCATTTGTATTTTTTTGACAGTCCAAGATTATATATAGAAAATTCTAGAAAAGGCCAAAAATAACTTTACGGTCCCTTTAAGTTTTTGATATTACGTGTTAGTAAAGTAAATATCTCTTCCCAATTGCTGTTATAAACAGTTTCTCTTTAATTGGCAGCAAAAATTTGTGCCACGTAAGAGTGTTAATTTATTCAAATCAAGATATTTGTATTCAATTTACATTTCAATTTTAGGGAAGAAAATTAATTATCATTTGATGAACAATAAATTGATTTAAGAAAAGGTAAATTTATTTCACCATAAACAAAAAAAATTACGAAAAAGTTGCTGTAACAAATATGTATGGATAATTATAGAATAATAATTGATATATATATATATATATATTTTACAAGATTTGATTTGTGCTGGGTACTTGTAATGAGGGGATTTTTCTCGTGACAAAAAAGAAAGACGTGAAAAGTAACGACACTGACGATTCCCCGGAGATTGACCGGTACAGATGATTCCAGGTACTAAGTACGTGCCGATTTCAGAACAAAAATCGACGTGCCTCGAGAGCACAATTTTGCTGTTTGAATAACTGCCCGCACCTAAACAGCTAGCTAGTCGATTGCACGCGTTAACGACACTGCTACCAAAGCGGTTTTAACGCACAGCTTGATGGAATTCCAGCAGGCCGCATGAAAAACGCACTCAGATGTGTTCACACATTCGCCTGAGCTGTACAGGAGAAGAAAACTTGTCGTCGTTGTCGTCATCTTTGCAATAATTACTGTTAACATCATGATAATGAAGGAGCCACTCTGGCTACTCTTGGAAATACAATCTGCTGAAAAAAAGAAAGAGTTTTTCCAGAGATGTATTATACTTCCAAATGAAATCTTTTTTTTCGCAACACTTGCGAATTTGAGAGAACTTGATTTTGGTGGCCGAGTTCTCACGTTTTGTGTGCAGGAGGCCGTGCACTCTACATGACAAAGCACCTGTGCCAACTATCAGCACAATTATCATCCATTTACCGCTGGACATGAAGCAGTTAACACAATTACACCTATCATAGCCTGCTTTCGTCAAAATAGCTGACAGCAGAGTGGAGAAGGAACGATCTTCTGCTATTATCAAACTAATAAAACAAAATATAAAGTGCACCTGTCGTCGTAGATTCAGCCGCTCCCAAAGACAGTCTCATTATTAACGCATCAAGGCTCCCTAATGTCAGGCATCCGTTTTCTCAACAGATCCATTTTCGTGCAATTATTCAGCACTAGTAAATGTCAATTGGCAAATTTTTTTTCCAAAGTATTGCACCACACCTGTTTTGATAGAACTTTTATTCAGCCATTATTATTTACGTCCAGAAAAAAGTTAAATTCAAACATGGGGAAAAATAATTGCACATTCGATTTCATTTTTAGAACAGTTTTCCCAACTTACATTATAAACGATTTCGCAGTGTCAATTTGTCAGAATTTCAGTTTTTATATTTGGTAGCTTCAATTATTGCGAAAAAAGGTCTTATAACACTAAAATTATATGGAAATCTCATTTTATTATATTAATTTTATCATTTTGATGCATAAGAATTATTAAAAAGTTATATAAAAATTCAAAAGTGTAGACTGTTAATAAGTATAATTAA
The DNA here is from genome assembly GCA_022817325.1 of Idris sp. 1 HC-2018. Taxonomy (NCBI): domain Eukaryota; kingdom Metazoa; phylum Arthropoda; class Insecta; order Hymenoptera; family Scelionidae; genus Idris; species Idris sp. 1 HC-2018. Next base: position 7,323 of record JABFPM010001103.1, on the reverse strand, counting down.
GTTTGATATATTGTAACAGATTAATCTGAAAATTAAAATTGATGCCTTTTACACTAAATACTATTGAATATTAAAATTAACAAAATAAAAAAGTCAACAATATTACAAATTCGTCAAAATTACATAAAAACATAATAAAACCTGAATTGTTAAAAAACTGACCTCAGTAAAATATCTATTTTTTTGTATAATTCAAGCTAAGAGAACACTTTTAAAAAGCAAACTCGAATGTTCAACTATTTTTGAATTGAACTTCACAGAATCTCACCGTGAAGGTTATTGCATATTTTTCACAAGAACAAGGATATTTATAATGTTAAATATTTTAATTATTTTGACAAAAAGCTTGGACCGAAGCTGCCTGATCTGTCAGCTGATTGTATTTGTGTATTTTTAGCCGTTGAAAGGTGCATGGTCGACTGTTGCACACGGGCGACAATACGCAGTTTCTGTTGCGGTTTTTGTATAGACCTTGGCAAACACCGATCCGCTGATGCGTCGGCTAGTTTGACGAGGACTGATGGATGCCCCGGACTTGGGTTTGAATGCGAGTAAAATCGCGAGTTAAATCGAGAACAGACTTATACTGAGCCAATACAGCTTTACAAACAAACGTTGAAGCCGCCTATTGTATATCGAACTTGGACCTTTGATGTACACGCGAGTTTCTGAATAAAACAAAATGATGATTTGTATCTAGGATTAGTATAATCAGCGTACGAATAATACTATATAACCTTCTTTAAAGAATGTATTCGCAGCAGAAGGATTTAAAATGTTACTAAATAAATAAAGTCTCATGTTTAAAAAGCTCTGCAATTTTAAGTTACATAATGTGTGTGAATGGGGCTTAAACTTGTGAGTAACTGTTGTGAATACATCGTTGTGCATTTTACGAATTGAAATCATGAAAGTCTATTTTCAGTATGACTTTCGGGATGCATAGCTGAGTGGAATGAGGAATGAGGCCAATTAAGCAGTATATCATTAGCAGCGGCACTGCGCGACAAAGTCCCGCATTCTGTCAAGTAAATCAGCCGCGACTCATCGTGTGCGCCGACGGACAAGGCGTACACGCGCTTATAGGCTTATGTCAGTGAATTTGGCATAGCGAAATCCAAGGTCTTCGTTAAGGTAATGCCACTCTTCTCCCCTCATTTCTTCACCTTTATAAATAAGTAACATCTGTTGATAAACCTATTTTTCGTCAGCTCATAAAAAATGAAAATCAAAACTGGTGTTTCTGCCGACAGATAAGAGTGAATAAAAGTGCAACATTAAAGAGCAATAAATAATATGATTTGATTATAATCGACTGCTTTGATATTGTATTCAAAGGACGTTTTACTCGTAGAATTTAATGGGTTCACTAGACAAAGGTATATTGTGTATGAAAATCGTTTTGCATCGTCTTATGACAGAGCATAAATAACTATGTTTTGACACCCAGGCCTCGGCTAATGCCTAACGTGAGAAACTCGAGTCGCGAATTCTTGCAAGAGTCCGCATGTAACAAGAATCAAGAATGGTATGCATGGCAAATAGAGGCAACGGTGGATGCTGCGCGCATTATTATCGCCGATCACGTAGCTACTTAGAAGCCGCGCGTTGTACAGAAGAGCGAGCTTTTGTGGCGGAACCGCTCAGGAGGGCCGGTTTGCAGAGACCCTTCTGCTGTATCTGAAGCTAGACAGCGCTGCGCCTTCGCTGGTCTTCTGAGAATCTGCACGCCAACGAGGAAGACCTAACTAGACTAAGCTCTGTGTGCGTGGGGAAGCTATCTTGTTTTGACGCCAGCCGGAGCATCGACCTCAAAGGTCGCCCTGCCACCTTTTCCAGACGGAAAACTTACGGATCAACTAAACGGGCTGACAAAAAACTCCCACTGCCTGCGCAGCCAACGGTGGGAACCTGTAGCTAAACCTTTTTTGTCTGCACGACAGAACCCATTTCAGAGACCTGACAAAAACGATGTCAGATCAATTTTCGTTTCTGTATAATGATATTAAAATAACAACTGGTAGTCATAACTCGACAGATAAAGTCGTCGATTGGTACGTTGGTCTTGAATAAATTAGCAAAAGTAAAAAAACAGAGCTTGAAGGTGTTAATATTATTGTAGCTCAAGAAGCAGTGTAATTTCGTAATCTATAATTTAAATTTGCATGTTTAAAGCTTGGAGCAAAGATGGTTGTCGAGTTTCGTGTCATTTGGCGCTGCTACAATCAATTATGAGCAAAAGTGTATGTATATGTGTAGAGCTCTGGCAACAATACCAGGAGACTTTACGATCCTTGAACAATCTTGTTCATTGTCGTCGTAAGCAGCACCACTGTCATTGCCGCTTACTGGTGGGTCTTCCTTCTGACTTGGGTGCACGATCTTGCATCTCCGTCTCGGAGTGTTGTGTCGCGGAAAACAATGGAGAGAACTGAGAGAGTTCATCTACATACGCAACCTGGCAACGATAGATTTCTTTGATAAAGAGGGGATGAGAGTTGCTCCTCCAAATGAAACGCGATGGCTTCTTGTTCACAACAATAGGCGGCGGGTTATTTGTGTGAAGGAAGGACAATAAGGGTCTTTTGATAGTCATTGTGGCTAGGCCGAATCAACCGAAGAATGCTCCTCTATTGAGAAGCCACGCGTTACTGTTCCGCTAAATAATTGCGGCTTCAGCGGCTTCTGTTTGTCAATTGTTTCCGCGTCATTTTTATTATTTTATCTCTTTTTTTTGTTAATAGCATTGATAAAACCAAAATGTATAGCAATTACTGGTACAATAGTTATACATGCGTACAGTCGCAGCTATTAATTTTGCAGATATACTTTACAACTTTATGAGTTGAATTTAAAATCTGCAACTGAGAAAATGTTTTTGCAAGAATTATTTGTAAACCAAGTATTCGTACATTTTTACGAACAAATTTGTAAAAGCGAGAATTTGTTTAATTTTTGGGTGCTCATTTGTTTTTTAATTGACTCTTCCGTCAGCCGAAACTAAATAGTTGAGAAGACGTTTCCTAACTTTTTCAACTCAATTTCTACTGAGGAATAATATAAAGTTAAACATTTTGTAACAAATAAAAGCGTTGCAAAATTTTTTGTACAATTTTACAAAATATCTTGTCAATAACTTACGAGTTCATTCGCATGTAATTTACAACAAAAATTCGTAATAGTATGGGAAAATAAAACGCTATTTAAATGATTTTTTTTCTAAAAAAGAACATTAAAAAACTTTAATTGAACTAGTATTCTTTGCTTCGAAAAATTTTCAAGACCAAAGATTAATTTTTTTAATGTAAAAGATAACATTTATAAAAATTATGCAAATGACCCGAATGGAAGGACGAGTCATCTATTTCCAGCCTCCTATCTCAAAGTATAGACAATCATTGCAAATTGACTTTTAATAAGATTTTGATTAAAAATACAAATACAATTGATTGTTTTAAATTAGTTTTTCATTAATCAAGATGAATTTAAAATTGGAAAATAATTATTCACAGTTATTATGAAATAATAAAAAAATTAAATTAGAAAGATGGTAATACATAAAATCTCAAAAAAGTATTATACAATGATAAAAATAATGCAAAAATGCTATATATAATGATAATAGCAATTTGCTTCTGTTGCACTGTATACATTTGCTTTAATCCAAATTGTAGATTTGTCTGTCAGCAAATTTTGAGGTTATAAGTTTATTTCGATGTTATTATATGTTAATTATCGATATCATGTTGTTCGTCTTAAGCAAAAGTATATAAAATTAGCTATATTTCACTAAATAAATGAATATATTTACCTTATTTTAAATAAATAATTACCAACACATATATTTTATGTGGCCCGATTATGCAATGCCTTGAAACAGTGGGTGGTCCGAAATGAAGAAAAAAGTCTATATTTATATTTTATATATTTATTTAACAATTATTCATTGGAAGTTTATAAGTAATTAATTTATGTGTTTTAAACATATCAAACTTTGAACTTGAAATTTTTCACTGACTAAGATTTACTGAAAATTAATTCTTTTTACCTATAAAGTCTAAACAAATTTTAAACACAAAGTAAACTGTTTAGCATATGTCTAAAAAATTATTAATATACTTATGAATCAATTTTTTTTTTATTTAGTTCATTTTTGATAACAAATCATATATTGTTACTGATAACAAAAAACAAGCACAGTATCAAGAATTATTCAAAATTACGTCTGAAATAATTTTACTTGATTTGTTCGACAAAATCATGCAATGAGAAAGGATCGCGATAACGATGACGAACGAGCAATAGAAACATTAATTAATCGCACAGTGATAAACGATGATAGCGAGTCTCACAGTAGCCGCACCTTTGCAACATAATGCTGCAATTTAACGTTGACCTAAGATTTCAGACTTGTTATCAATTTGCGATGACGCACAAAGGACATCTCTCTATCGTGATGAATAAATCTTAAGTTAATGTTACTTAATCTTTAACGTTTCACAATATTAAATAAATGGCACTTTTATTGCCGGCGATTGCTGCGAAGAAAATTCTGCTACAGTTTTGTTGCTTTTCTACAACGGCAACTCTAGAAAAGAAATAAGAAGAAGAAAAGAGGATAACAGGAGAGCAAAGAGTCAAAGAAATTGCGTGATTTAATGAAAATGCGTTCCCACGCACGCGTACATCTGCCCTGTGTGTGACGTATGCGTAACTTTTTTCCCCTGCTCTTTTCTGCAGCGTTCTACGCACCTTGCATACTCGCCTATCTCACGTTGCACTTCTTCTGTCTTGTTACTGTCAAACAGCTGTTTTACCTTTCGTGACAGTAAATTCGTGATCACATAAATAATTGTTCGCAAAATTTTATATAAGCTAATTATTATGTTTGCAATAGTCATAACTTGTAGTTAAATACTTTTTGGGTTACATTTTTATTGAAATAAAAAACTTGATTGCACTTAAGGCTTTTTTTACATTAAACACCCACCTTTTCTCAAAATTCAAAAAACTATAAAACGAAACAAAAATTGTTTGACTTTATCACAATTGATTATCTCCTGAAATATACGGTTATTAATGGCTTAGCATGTTTTAAAGAATATGTTAAATATATATATTTTGAGTTAATTTTTAAACTCTGACATTCGATACATCATATACAAAATCTTGTCGTAAATTTATTAAGAGTTTCTCTAATAGTCTATCTTTTTGATTCTGCAATTACGTATTTCTACGGTATTATAGCCAACACCTACATTTATTTCCGAGGCCCACACCTTTTTATACCTTCTGTATTGTAAGATAATATATATTCCAGATTTAAATATGAATCCTGTTTCATAATGTATTCGATTCGCCAAAATGAAATACACCAACACTTGTATTTATCCTAATTACAGCGTAGTCTATTACTTTTCAAAATTGAGCGATGCTTTTATTATTTGCGTGATATAGAATTTATGTGGATGATTTATGGAGCGGTTCAAGATTAATATGTGATTTAACGTTTAGCAATGACAATTACCAGACAGTTCTCCAAACAACTCATTTTTTACTTATCTTTTCATGAAACATGCAATTAATGACATTAAAAAGCAATTAGCGAGACATTAAATGTAAAAAACATTAAACGGAAATCGTTATACTTTTCAACATCTTTTCTGATGAAATGTAAAGTTAACAATATTTTTTTTATTCATTTTCTTAGTTAGAATTTTTCTCCTTAACACTTTCGCTAGTTATTAAATTGTCGAAACTTCTCATTCTGTAGGTAAATAGTAGAAGTAATAAAAAAAATTAAATAATGATAATAGTAATGAAAAAAAACAACAAAAGTTTACTCCCCGTCCGTTATTCAAAGTTATTTTCGAGAGTAACCTCGTTGCCCTTTGAAATCTACGACACACTATCTCGATCGGAACAAAAGAAGATTTCATATTCTACCGACCAGAAATTTATTTACTTATTTATTTATTAGCTTGGCTTTAATGGAAAAGTCATGCATCGGAAAATGTTTTGAATCTGTGTGCGAATAAAAACTGTGAGTTATTTCACTCCAACAATATCATCAATGGAATTTAGGTTTACCTGCTCAGTTAACATATTTTAATTTTATTGCCTTTTTTTTAAATTTATTATAAAACCAACAAAACAAAATGTAGACAAATGTTACAAAAAAGTCATTTACTGCATTCATTTATTGCAGTCGTTATTCTCTTAAAACACCCACCTTGAGCTTCGTGAAGTTGGCACCCCGACCTTCGAATTTTTAAATTTAGAAAACAGGGTTTGATTGTCTACGATTTCTCCACTTTTGTCCAACGAATAACTTTATTTCTCCACCCCTGTGAAACAAGTTATTAAAAAATAAAAAACATTCCTAGATTTTCAGCCAGCACCCCGAAAATCGAATTTTGATAAATAAACTTAACAGTTTGTTTGTCCATTCGTTTATTATACTTTTCCATCCTTAAAATATTGAATTTTTAATAATTTAAAAAAACATAAAATGAGTAGATACAAAAAGAATAGTATGACATGTACTCCGATCAAAATAACTGTAAAAAGTAAAGATTATATGTTAAGCGGAATTGTTCTCCATATTCCAGGTCATTTTATTGTGGAACTTGATTGAAAAATGATGATTTATGCAAAAAAATTGTAAAGATTAGTAATTTCAAAACGGTTGTGAATCCGAGTATTATTACACATGAACAAAATTATAAATATACATATAGAGAACTCAGCATGTATAAAAACTATTTATTATTTGCGTAAGTTATTATATATTTATTAAAAAATTGTCAAAAGAATGTGAAAAAATAAACAAATTTGATGAACCTTATTAAAAAATGTAAACTTTCTTTCTCTTTTGAACTGTATGAAAAAATATTTCCCATTATAAATTCTACACTACCAACAAGATTTTTCCGTTATTATTTGTTCATTGAACTGAGTTATTAATTAGAAGAAACGTGTTAATCATTTATTATAGATAACGAATGATTAAAGAAAAACTTTACCTCTAAAAGAAATAATCAACAAAATTAATGATCACAAATAATAAATTTTTATTACATTTTTGCAAACAAAAAAAGCAAAACAAAATTTAAGTAAAGCTTATCATTAAAAATATATCAAAGTATGTATAGTTATAGGTAAAAATAATGATATTAGAAATAAAATTGATCTATTATTCCAGTATGTAGTTTGTTTGTCCAAGTACACAATTTATTTGCCCAAATCGAGTTTGTTATAGTCCAAACTTAAATTATTTGTCCAATCGAAAAAAAAAAAAAAAAAAATTCAAAACAAAAATAA
>JABFPM010001102.1:0-22510 GCA_022817325.1 Idris sp. 1 HC-2018 | reverse complement strand
TCTTTTTTTTTTTTTTTTTTTTTAATATAAACGAATCATTGAAGAAGAAAAAAAATATTGCCGGAATGAATAAAAGCAATGAAGATGAAGGTGGCTGTTTGGTAGCGTTCGACAGCCAGAGAACTCACTGCAAATTGTTGGGTGTTCGTTGTAAATTGGAGTTGAATTGTAGACGCAATAACTTAGGTGCAATACGTCGGGATAATGACAAGTCGCCGTCCATTGTCATTGTGGGTGAAAGTATGCAAAATGGATGGGTTTTCTGGCTGCACGCTGAATGCGTTGGATTTTTTTTTTTTTTTTCCTTTTTTTAAAACACGAGACAAAGAAAATTCTTATGAAAATGTGGCAATTTTGTTTGTACACGTGATATGCGGAAATTGATAGTGATTTTGCTGAGCAATACAAAATTTCGAGTTTTCTGATTTTATGTAATTTTCGTTGATTGAATACAATTTTGAACTAAATGATGTGATGTATAAAATATTAGATTCCGATAAAATCAGGTCAGTTAATCAATAAAATGTACAAGTTAACAAAATGAATGAGAGTTGTTAGTATTTATTTTATCTCTTCGTTTTTATTATTTGTGAGTTTTAAAAAATCGATTGAAAAATAAGTAAGAATTTAATTATCTCTGATTTAAATATTTATAGTACTTTACATTAAATACTTTGCAAATGTTTTGATAAAAGACTTTAATTGAACACTCTTATCGTATTAATTTGTACAATAAACGCTTTGTTCTGATTTAATGATCGCATCTATAGGCATTATTATTTTTATAAGAGTATGGATTACTCTATTTTAAAAAATCAAAAAGAAGACATTAACAGAGACATTTGAACTATAAAATAAATGGCATGTATAACTCTGCGGTACGTAGAGTGTCGTGTGCATAAAAACATACTATTATTAAATTTTTAACATTATAAAAACTGGATCAGCATTTCACAAACTTCAACTAAGGTCTGAATCAACGTATTCAATTCTTTTTTTTTCTATTCATCGAATAAAAATTATTTTTTCCCAGCACAAGCATTATCCTTTATTTTCCACAAAACTAACGATATATTAACGAGATGACACACTTAAGTGAAGCATACTTTTTTCACAACTTCATTTGTCCGCGTATGAATGTATTAAACTAAGTTAGTTTGACGGAAAATGAATGGAAAAAGTTGTGCCCAAGGGTGCAGTATATGTAAAATACTGATGCAATATTGTTTTGTAGTTGTGACTGATCGCGAAGGGTGGATCTAAATGCAGCAACATCAGCAAAATGTTGTTCATTCGCAAGTGAAACGCTGAATGCAACATTCAAGCTTGTTTTCATTACGAAATAAATTTGCTGAATAAATCCCTACCTTGCTAAATTTCATATTTTTAACTTTAATGAGATCCTATTACCAAAGTTTTACAGAAAACTAATGTACGTACATTGAAAAGGTCAGAATGAATTGATTTAGAAAGTGTTGTTTCATTCAGTCAACAAAATTATATGAAGTGAACAAAAAAATTAAAACAAATACATATATACAAGTAAAAAACTTTCACAATTTCGACGAATCGGTTTAATTATATCAATTTTCACCACGTTGTTTTAAGAAGCATGTTTTCAACAGCAATTTTGTTAATGTTGCAATGTAAATTGTTTTTTTGTTTGTTTTTTTTTTAAATTCATCCGACCTTGTGACACGAAACGTCGTAGGGTTAAGGATTTGTGCGGCGACCTCGAGGCAACTTTTTGACGAACTCGAAAATTGTTGTCGAAAATGATTCTGAGCGTATGATGCGCAACTTGTGTCAAACTCGAGAGAAAAAAAGGCATTTGTACAGTCGATGACGCTAACTCAATCACTTATAGCTCTGCGCGGTTGCGTTAGCGTTTTTAAGGCGTAAAGTGGAAGCGCACTGACAATTGACATCAAATTACTCTCATTCAATGGAGTTTGTTTGAATACTTCAACGAGAAAAGCCAAATTACCTTTTACACACACACATCCACACATAAATACACACAACCACACGTACCGCAATCATTTTCACGCAGTAAATTTCCTTCGAGTTGAAATAGTAATAGTCTGTGCGTTTCTCACTATCCAACTCATGTTTTGGGTTAATTATATGTATATGTTTGAACAGGTAAACACTTTTTCCGTATACAATAATTCAGTACCATTACTTTAATCATTCTAATAATTACTGTCATATTTATAGCAGCGAACAATTTTACATACGACGAATTAATAATTGATGTTGCGTGTAATGACCGAGAAAGTGTGCGAGTGCAAGCGAGAGAGGATAAATAACGCAATTGTAAATGCAAGAGCGCGTTATTTATATAAAAAAATGAACAACAAAATCAAAGAGGGTATTTTTTCAATTGTTCAACAAGACGCCGGCCAGCATTTCTTTCATCTATGGTACAAAGTAGCATTTCCATCTTCATGTTCATATAATACACTTTTGAGTAACTGCAATCCAAAAGGCGAGTGTTAATTACATATTTATACAAATACGCGTACGTTTGTGCACCATTTCGCAAACATTGCCCGAATTCGTTCTAATTTTTCTTTCTCTCTCTCTCTCTCTCTCTCTCTTGATTTTTTTTGTACTTTTGCTGAGCTAAATGTTTGCGGCCCGGTGCGACTGCGTGTGTACATTTTTGTCAGGGTATGTGTGAGAGTGTCGGTGCGAGCATTTTTGGCGGAAGACGAGGAGCTGGAGGGGTGGCTGTTTATATGTGTACAATGTAAATAAGGTATACGAGCTCGCTGCGAGCCAAACGACACATTAATAAAATTACGCTCGAAACAAAGTACTTATTTTTGCCTCGTTCGATTCGGCTCGAGAACACGGCGACAATGGTCTCGTTTTGTTGGCTTGTTGAGACGCCGACGTTTTATAGTTTTTAATCATTGAAAGTCGGCAGCGAGCAAAGTTGAAAGAGCGCTTCCCTACGTCGATGAGCTTAAGCACTTTTTTATCATGGTTAATGACAAAAGAAAGACAAAAAAAACTAAGAAAGAAATGAAACAGATTGTTTTCTTTTGATTTTATTTTATTATTGTTTTCGTAAATGGTCAATATTTTGTATAATGAGATTTAAGGCAGATCACTGCCAGTCGCAATTTAAGTATCGCAATTTTTAATCGTCGAGAGACTTCAGTGCGCAAGAATAATAGAAGACTGATTGAGAGCATTTGATCTTAAGTAAGAAGACTGTGAACAAGTACTCCAAGCGAACGCTTGAACAGTACTTTTGTTTTAATCGCAACACAGTATCGCAACTTTTAACAGGTTATTCGTTTTCCATTACGCCCGTAATAAAACTTTTTTTAAGTTTTTTGAATGCAATATAAAAATTCTCTTATTTTCTGAGTGCCATTTACTTTGAAAACTAATTCTTCCAGATTATGTGCATTTGTTTTAGAAAAAAGAACAAAAAATCAATTCTTTTAATTACCTGACAAAGCTCTTTTTATTAACCAATTAAAACAAATCAACTGATGACTAAAGATAATTATTTAGTTGTAAAAAACACTAACAGTATTATACTATATGCAATCAATATAATTAAGAGAGCCAAAAATTGTACAAGCATTTACACTTTGTATAGTAAATAATTGCTAATCAATTTTGTTCAGATTGATCGATTTTTTGGAAAGACAAAAAATGAAGAGGTAAAAAGTAAACGTGTAATGTGTGACAGGAAATCAGAGTGACGGAGGGAAGTGTCAATAATTGCAGACAATGTACACGCAACTTTGCTCGTCAGCTTTCAAATGAAAACGCGCCGAATTGTCCTAAATAAAATGTTTCGTTGATCGTTCTAAATGATTTATTTTGTTATACACGAGATCGCGTGACTCTGAACACGAATATTGCAGTATTTAAATGACAAATTAAAAGAAACGCAATTTTAGAAATCCACCTAAATGTCGCATGACTTTATTCCTCGTCAAGAGTATATTTGTAACTGAGGAGTATTTCGCACAACTAAATCTCGGAAGTCAGTAAACGAATGTCTCGCTTTGAACGATAATCAAGACTGCGTCAAACAATATCGCACTCGAAATACTCATGTTTCCTTGAATAAGAGCAATTTATATGTCAAGGCAATATTAACGTACGAACGTGAACGTATCGGAATTTCATAATTGAATCGGCATTATGTCGCAAAACGAGCACAAAGCATTGTAATGATACGTTACGAGTTTATCGAATTAATTCCGATAAAAGCGACACGCGGAAGAACTAAAAAAAAATAATGCAGGTTTTTTTCGATCAGAACGATGAACAAAATATAGCTTTTTAGGAAAAAAAATCTATAAAATAAAGATAAAAGATGATTTTTTGAACATTTTATATTTTATTTATATATATCGGATGTTTCTTGTATATATCTTCGAATGAACTATCCACATTTTTATCTTTTAATACAAAAAAATACAAAAAACTGATAATGATATGTTAGACAGTGAATGAGAAGTTCAATTGCGTGTAATTGTTTATTACTTAAGGTGTTACTCGTCTCATGCTGTGCTAAAAACACGTGATTTTTCGACAAATGGTACTTCTGTACTACTAGTTGTTATTAAGAGACGATTAATAATAATTAAAACAAAAACAAAAAGGTACTGACATGCTTAATCAGAATCTGTAAAAATTGTATAATAATTGTACAAAATTAATAGAAGTGATATAAACCGATAACTTACGTTTTCTTTATTTATTTCCTCTCGCTATGTTTTTTTATTATTAGTCGATTGATAATTAAAATTTAAATATTTACATGCAACAAAATTTGGATTAGTGTTACTTTTTTAATTGCTTAAAGTGTGTAAACAAAAACTAATTACATCTATTTGTAAGGCTTTTTATTATGCTAATGTCTGAGAAAGTGCTGTTTTACTCACTTAAAAATTATTCAGAATAGTTGCATAATGTGCAACCTGAAATCAATTATAATAGTGTTCATTTAAGGCTAAATCTAAAATCAAAACATTTCATTACAAGTCATTAATTTCATTTAACTCATTTCTATAATTTATTTTTAATTTAATAACAAAATTGAACAATAATTAACAAGAGTTTTAATTTTGTGATTCATACAAATTTAATACGGTTGATTAATCATTTTAACATTTGATGATAATCAAAGCTATTGGGGAAATCAACCAGAAATACAAGAAAATATCATTATAATATCTTTTGTTAGTATTTATTTCCATTAATAAATTTAAATTATTAAAAACATGATTTTTCATTTAATATAAATTATATAAAAACGTTTATCTCTTGTTTAAATATTTTCTAAACTGAAATAACGTACAAAATAAATTTATTATTATGTTTCAAATTTTAATGAAGTGTAAAAAAGTTGAAACATTAACAAGTTTACATTTTAATGATTGATTTTCAAAATACACAATGAAATGACATTATATTTTAAAACTGAAACGTTATAAGCTGGACATTTTAAAACAAAAAATTCTTATCAGAAAATTTTATAATATTATAGCAGTGTGAAATATCATGTCAGGACGACGGTTACTATCAAGAAATATTAATTAAATCAGAACTGCACCGTGGATCAACTTTTACAGTATTTATTGGAGAAGCAGCCTCATTTAGCAAATACAGATTTAAGTTATTGCTGTTACGTGTTTTTCCTACAATACATGTACACTGTATAGAATGTAATAAAAGTGTCAATTTAGTAAGCTGGTCGCAAGCTTGAAGCCGTCATTCGCGCTTAAAGTAAAGTCGGAAAATCATAACTTTAACTAAGTCCAGGGGTATAATTCAGAGGTGTCAAAACCTAACTTTATTGTGTCATTCTTGAGACATTGGTTAGCGTTACTGGAATTAAAGCTGAAAACTTGTAGACGTTAAATCAACGCGCATCATCTTCCACCTGGCTTGTCAGCAGCACCAAATAGATGATTTTAAAAAGGAAATAATTCAAAAATTATAGTAATTTGACTCGCATATGGCAGGATATCCCAGAAATGGCAATACTTATTATTATGTTAGAAAAAAATAAAGTTTGAATGCTTAAGTTATTTCAAGTGAAAATTATCAGATTATTTATTGTCAAATAGTTTGAGAAATCAAATTACGTGAAATAAAAAGTTTAATGTAATTTTTTTGTATATAAAAGTATATTACTGTTGACATTAATACGAATAAAGTTTGAAAAATAAGGTAAAATACAGAATCTTCGATACAATTAAATAAAAGTTTGAACAAGTTTACAAAAACTTTGCCATTTATTTAAAACAAAGTTTTTCACGAGTTCTCGAATTTTTGTCTAAATATTTACGGATTATTTACATTCATATTTATGCTAAATTATACAAATATGACAAAATCGAATAGTTGGTTTTTAAATTCATTTATTGTACTATAATTATAACTAACTAAGCTGTTTTTTGTAGTTCAAAAATATGCATTCACATCAAAGTTTACAAATAATTTATGATATTCAACAAATAATCGAATATTAAATAACTTTTAGCTTTCGAAAATGTTGCTGTTGAGAGTAAAAGAACGAAATATTTAAACAAAAGAATTTTATTGATTTTACCTGACTTTTCTATTCAATTTCCACCTGTACTGTTTATAAATACATTTTCATTTTCCATTAATTTAAGTTGCCATAAATATAACAAATAAATGAAAGATTTAAATAAATTCTGTTTACTTTAAATTTCGGCAACAGTTATATTTTTTTAAAATGACACTATTATCAGAGATAATTTAATTAATGTTAATTTTTTAATTAAACTAATTAATTATATAATCTAGACCATTATAATAGAAGAGAAATGTTAAAAACTCTTGGTAAAATTAAAATTTTTAAAAGAACAAAGGATTAATTTTAATAAAGTTGATTTTATAAAATGAATATTCATGAGTGTTCATTATAACTACATTAATTAAGATTATCTATAAGTGTTATTTAAAAATAATAATATAACTCCAAAATTTTTATTTTGCATTTGTTGCAAAAGTATATGAGCAATTCTATAGATAATTTTCCTTTAGCCGTAAGAAAAAAATCGAACATTTTTTGGTTGAGGTGACATTTTTGGGGTCATTTTTTTCTTGTTTTATGCGTTCTGAAATAGACGAAAAATGAGAGCACCACGCCCTCAGCCATTTTAAGGATGACACCTAATAAATATGCTATCAAAAGCAATTTCATATACAATTTCATTGCAGCAATAAAAAAATCGAAATTTTGGAACTCAGGGGACACCTTCAAAACTGTTTTTTCCTTGTTCTTTGGCCTCTCAAATGTACACAAAAATTGGGCCCAATGAAAATTAAAATGGTGACATCTTTAAGATTGCTAATTAAATAACTGGAAAAACCGCTAAAAGGAAAATATCTGTAAATTGCTCATATATATTAAGCTTTAAATCTGTTCTCATTGAAGAAAAAATCCTAGTATATTATCTAAATTGTCAAGCTTTCAAAATTTATTTTCAAATATAACAGATTAACTTCAGAGAAAAATTTGGTATTTTTAAATTAAATGAGTTTATTGTTACATCCAAGGATATGAATAGAATATTTCCACAAGACACTTTGTCGTCATTTTATTTTTGAATACAAAATAAAAAAGCCATCATTGCGCCATCACTACTGAGGATTATTGTCGTTGAAAATACGCACATACCATTGAGCACATTTTCCATTGATCATCACTGCCACTGAACACAATTGTCATTGAATATCAAGCATGATTTTCACTTAACCAGTCTATTTTCAAACAACATTGTCACTGAAAAGTAATGAATATGGAGTAAAATGCAAATAAGTAGACTGTTCTAAAGAACCAAGGCAGAATCTGGTATGTTCCTCTGTCAACCCTTTATAGAGTACAAGTAAGGGATAAAGAAGAGACAGAAACGACCAACTTTGTAACTTATATAAATAACAATTGCTTTATTCAAGTACTTCAAAGAGTCATAAACTATTTATACCTTAATTGCTAGTATTATTTGATTTGAAATTCTTATCACTTTTGAATAAAAAATCCAATTTAAATATGTACTGCACTTTGCTAACTGGTTTTTAAGCAAGATTATTTTATTATTTTAAGTAATTCAATAGTTACACATTTTCATTCTACAAGGAAAATTTACTTTCGTTAATTAATCAAACGCTTTTCAAATATCTGCATTCATGAATGCCAAAAATTAAAACACAATAATAAAATAAATTTATAACTTACGAACTCCAGTTGGATTGAACCTATGAGCCTGAGGTAACATATACTCTCTTGTCGGACTCTCACTAACTCAAACTTATTGAATTTCCGTTCTAAAATGTGAAATTATATTTTAAGTTTAAAAATGGTAAGTACTTGATATAATAATACAATAAATAAAAATTCAGTTTGTTGTTTATTTTCTTCTTCAAAAACTCAAGTTATGTTGTTAAAGGATACTCAGAAAGGACTAATTAATTATACAGAATCGAAACTACACCTGAGGCATAATTTCAATCGAAGTGCACTAGGTGAGTTCATTTAATTTTATACAATTACACTCAGAATGCTGGACAATTAAAACAATTATTTCAGTATAAATTGAATTGTGTGGATCTGAGTGAATTTTAATAGTAATAAAATTGCAAGATCAATTCAAAGAGAAATAATTCACTGTAGAAATAGTCAAACTGAGAAACGTATATCAATGTTTAAGTGAGCGTTCATATGCAAACCTAATTGTGATGTCATACTCTGTTAAATTCATGTCGGATTTCACATACAATTTCTAACCTTTGGCAAAAGAATTAAATTATGGAGAAACAAAAAGTAAAACAATTTTTTAAAAAATGCCAACATCTTTTAATATTTTTTAAAATAAAGTAGCATAGACAATGCATAAAATGCTGCGTTCAAATAAACACAATTTAATTTAACTATTATTTTGAGTAAATGTTTATTCGAAAGTTACTTACTTATTTTAAGTTATATTCAGAATTTATAATAAATATTTGCTGTTGAGAGATTTTCATGTTAAATAATTTTTTGCTTCAAATACATTTTTAAAATAATTTGTAAAATATGTATAAAAAAAATCTGTTCTTCATGGTGGCATAAGACATATCTGAATCAATGCAATTTTTCTGCATAATACTTATACTCTAAGAAAAATTTTATCTGCGACAGAACATCAACGTGAAATTTATTTACGTCGTATGCATATGCGTCAAGTTTCGGTAACATACGCAACATTTCTTCAAGTATAATAAAGATGAGAGATGAATACATAAGCATAAAATATATTTAATATAAATATTTATATTTATTTAACGTATTTATTTTCATTATAAACGTACATGAAACTCTGAGTAACAAAATATGATGCGTAGTAAACAATCAATAAAAATTTAAGCCATACATATATTTTATTTTAATATTTTTAATGCACATGCATCTAATTAAAAATATAAACTAAATTGTGTAAATAATTTAAACCTAGAAAATTATGCAGTTTCGATTTGCTAGCTATAATTGCAACTAAAACTGCAAATTAAATTTTTATAGTTGGGAATGGGAACAAAGTCTATTAACTTTTAAATCACAAGTAAATGTAAAAAAAACTTTTACTAATAAACTTTAAATTAGAACAAAAAAAAAGATTTCTTTCTTTATATGTAATTAATTTAAAATATCTTAACAAATCTATATCTCTTTATAAAAAAAGATCAATTTTTAATTTAAAAAATGTTTTTTTACCTCAATTGGTAAATGATAAAACCGATAAATAAGCGTCAAATGATATTTATCGATAAATGATACTTGATCGATAAATCGAAGGTTCTATCTCAATTGATAAGTAGGAATCTGTAAAACTCAAAAATATGTATTTGTTTAAGTCTTATGTAGAGCAATTATAAATAAGAAGTGTCTAATCACACCTTAAAACAGGAAACCAGATTTATTTTTTAAAACAGGATACCAGAATGCAACGTTGCCAATTTTTCATACTTGAAATAATCATATTTTTTTATATGATTGAACTTATAAGAAGTAATCAATTAATGCTTAACAAAATAAATATTCTTGTATAAAAATTTTCTTTATTGAAAAACATAAGTTCACATACTTTTTATAAATAGTTATTTTTTACAATATGTATTATAGTAATTTGTTAATAAAAAATATTTTTACATTGTTTATAAAATAAACATTTAGTAAATTATAAAGCTGTAAACTATACGTAATCTACAAATATTTTTATTAAATAATTTACGAAAAAATTAGTAAATTATAAGTTAATAATTATTTTGTTTATAGCATAAAGTTGGATTCTTCAATATTTTATTTTTTAAAATTATTTTTTATTTTATTTTTTAAGATAATATTAACATTAACAATCTTCTTATTTGCTATTATTCAAAAACTTCAAGAGAAACAGAGAAATGATCATTTTAAAAAAATACCACGATATCAAGTAATTCTTGACTGAAGGTAGATAAAAATAGCAAAGTTGAATAAAAAAGGGTTTCAATAAATATTTTGTAAAATAACTAATTTTATCATACCTTAATTCTAATTCACAAATATAAATAATGATTATAATATTAAAAAAACTATCTTCTCTGGATTTTATTTTATAATTATGTCATAACAATTCAAGTTTATTAAATTCCGTAGATTTATCTGCAGTATTTGTTTCAATGCGAGGCTTTCTTTAGGTGTAAACTTGAATCATCAGTAACGTCATGCGGGAACAGTGCTACCTCGCTCTGTTTTAAAGCAATCACCTTGAAAAGCATGAAAAAAATGATCAAACAATTCTACATGAATCGGAATCACTGCATGTGTGTACAATAAGATCAGATCCCGACACTTTTACAATCAAAAATGTCCTCTATTTAAGTTGTTTTTTTTTTTAATTCTGCACAATATAAATTGATACATTTAGAAACTGTATATGACCTGTGTGAAAAATTTTACCTTAGTATATTTCAATCTAACCTATTTTTCTGTAATTATTTATTGGTATCAAACATCTGTTAAACTTGTATAAAATTACATAAAATTGTTCTTTATTATAAATTTAGAATTCGTTAAAATTGCATCAAAGTGTTATTATCGGTGTCATATTTTAACTCATCTCGTTCAATGTCCTGTAAGAGTAATATGAGTAGCGTTTTTGATACACGACACTAATAATCAATTACACTCATCTTGTAATCGTCCTTTAAGCGACATTTAAATCTTGTACGACAAGGTTAGATGAGTCATATTTTGTTTCCCAGTATCTCGTAGGATACTGTACCTACAGTTATACAATAAAGAGACAAATTTTACTTTCGATTCAGGCAACTTAATTTTATTTTCTTTTAAATGAGCTTAGTCTTTTGAAATTATCCGAATCCGGGTTGAATGGATCGCAAAGGTACTTTCTCGTTTTCAGAAAATCGATTAATTATATTTGTCAGTGTTTACAGACTTGTAAATTTTCGAGTTTTAAAAACACGATGAATCACAAAAAAATATATTATGGATTCTTACTGCCACACTCTTAAAATAAATGAGTTGGATCTCATACGAGTCTGGTAGATATTTTATTAAGACACAAACTCAGTGAGTCTTTTCTGACCAGCGACCAGGCGTCGAATCTTTCGGTCGCTTCAGATATCCGATGTCTTGGTTGTTTCGGACGACCAATTTTTCCGGCGTTTCAGACAACGGATGCCCTGAATTAAAAATCCCAATGATAAATAATGAATTATTAGCTAAAAATCATAATGAATTGATTTTTATTATTATTTTGATAAATTGTAGATAAACAAATTTTTAAATGATAACATTGGATATAAATTTTCAATGAAATTCTCAAAATATAAACGAGAGAAAAAAAATTGTGCCCCTAATATATTGTTTAAATAAATAGCCTTGTTTTTTTAAAATTTGAATATAAATTTTACTTAATAAAATAAAATATATATATATTTTCAGTAAAAGTGAAAATGGAAAAAAACGTATATTTCATCATGATTTTTTGTTTTTTTTATAAGTTCTGTTCCTTTTACACATAGATTTTAAATTTTTCTCTTTTTTTGTTAATGAACGCATCTATTCTTTCAGACAACTAAAACTAAACCTTCATTAAGAATGGGCCTTTAGATTTCTTTAAAAAGGTAAATGAAAACTCTGTAAAATTAAAAATTAGGTTTTGTCTAATATATGAAATTAATTTGATTGATGCACTCTAAATTCCGATAAACAAAAATTCAATTAAAAAAAATACTTTAAATAATGAACTTTACACTTTTAAAAATATCCATAAAATTCTGTACATTTTTAAATATTTTTGTACTTGAAATATAAGGTTCACTATACTAGAAATCAATTGATGGCACTTGTAATAGAAATTTCTATAACCTGATGATTGAAATCGTGTTTCTGGTACTTTTGCTCGAAAATTGTGAACCGATAATTGAATTACTCAAACATGCATGATCTCGAATCGAAATAATCAATATTATCGACTCTCGGCAATGTTAAAGTGTCAAAATATAACCAGAAAAAAAGTAAACAAACTATAAAGTCGCAACAAAGAAACTCTGATAAATATAGATACAGTATACAAAATGTACAAAATATCATTTAATAAATTTTTTAATGATAATAAAAAATTTAGAATACAAAGAAAAAAATGTCTTCGTTGCTTTTATTTTAAATTTCATAATTAAATTATTCATAACAGCATACTTACATTAAATATAATTTTCACTTTTACGAGAAAAAGTTAATTTTTTGTATTTTATACAAAAATTCGAATCTGTCAACAATTTGTTGAACCATTAAAATATTAATTTAGTTTCATCTTGACAAAAATACTCATTTTTATTTTAAGGAGTATTCAATTCTGATTAAACAATTTTTATTTAATTATTCAATTTCAAATCAATATAAGACAGACAAACAATATATTACAATCACAAACAATTTAAAATAATATAGAATTTTAAGTTATAGCGTATAGAATTTTATGGCACAGCGTACAGAAAATTCTAAACTCAGTCAATAACTTTCATACACGATTGCTTGAAATGAACTTCTAGCACTTTTGCACTAATTCTGCTGTAACACTTTAACAGCGTAGGCACAGAAAGCTTCATAGCTAACAGTATTATCTGTTACGTCTACAGTTCATTATTTTCAGTGTAATAAATCGATTACTTAGAATCGCAGACATATCTTGTAATTATTTGTCGCAAGTAAATATTTACACGTGTTTATTTTGCTCATCCTTTTTTTCATTCTACTTTTGTTACATTTAATACCTAAATAGCTTAAAACAGATCGCTAAACAAGATTTTTATAATAGAATTAAGTATTTTATTCCTAAATAATAAAATATAATAATATCTATATCGTAATTTTATTTATACATTAAAAAAATTTGTTCAGAAAATTGTATATTCATAAACAATAATATAAATCAAAAGTACAAATCGTCCTCTTTCGTTGAATTTACTCCATTTCTCAATTCTTTTTTTCTAAAAACTAATGTAAAAAATTTGTCTGTACTTGCGAAACTTTTTTAAATCTTCCAAATACGCATGTATGAAACAAAGAGTTCTTTACTGTTATTTTCACTATTTGAGAGAAATTGATTATATTATAATAATACTCCAATAATATTCTCAAGAAGCTTCTCTAAAATATCATACAGAATTTAGTGTTTTTTTTTAAATTTATATATTAAAGAGATTTTGCCAGCAAAATATGAATGTAGTAATAAAAGTATGTTTATGTCACTTAAATGTTTACATTACAATATTCGTAAAACTGACCAATCTCGTTGTGAATTTGTTGATAATTCGTTCATTAGCAATAAATATATGTGTAACAGGGTAACATTTTTTTTGTTTAACCCAACCCTTCAAAGTGGTTCGAACTGATGAAAAAATGTGATACCCGACTTGAAAATTTATTTTCCCTAATAAAAAACTGTGCCGCTTTTTATATTCAATATTTAAAATTGCATTTAAATAGCTAAAATGTATGTAATTTAGAATAAAAACCTGTACGGTTTTCAACTTGTGAAAATGATTTTTCAAGTCAGGTATCTTATTTTTTTCGTCATTTGGAACTATTCTGGGTGGTTAAGTCAAACAAATTTTTTTTACGGACACCCTAATGTGTATATGTACCTCTTATTTGTATTACAGTAATATAGTATTTTTTAAACATATTTCTTCAACATTTATTTTAGTTTTTATCAAATTACCTCTTTTGGAGTAAACTCATGTAACGATACCTTTTTTGTTTCAATACCACGTTTAAACATTCTTGGTTTACGTTGGTTAGTTTAGTTAATTTTCCTCAAGCAGTTAGAAGGTGCAACTCCTGACAATATCAACTCAGGTTTGTTATAAAAATATGTAATAATAAAAAAATATAAAATATATAAAAATTGTATAAAAAAAATGTGTTAAAAATGTGTACTAGCAGAGCTAAAAAACATTTTATGACAATAAAAATATTATCAACTTTTATTTAATTCCATAGATGTACATGATTATTTTATGTATAATTTTTTCTTTATAAAATATCTGAAATCTAAGTTTTTACATTCGACATAAAATAATATTGCATATCCCAGCGTTTAATGAACTTTGGGCAGAGGTTTTTCGACGGCATTATTTTGACTAAAACATTTCAACCAGGTGCTTCCTATTAAAACAGCTAAACTTTTTCTTACGGGAAAACTTAATCCAGAAATCTATTTTTAACTCATTCAGGATTCGGCTTTCTCGTTTTAGCGTCATTCTTTTGTTGACTCTGTATACCTGCGCTATGACAAAAAAGAATGCTTGTTCTCACATTTAATTCGAATGAGACGAAACAAACTAACACTTCGCAATATAAAAACACTACGCACTAATTTTATGTACACATACAATTTTATTTCTTTTTATACACTCCTCAAAACAATTAGCGCCTCCCCCTAAAATTTTCAAAAACATTGCCCATTTTCAAAATAATGTAACTCTGGTAACTTTCATCGAAAATTCAATTTTAAAAATGCAATATGCAGCTTAGAATTTTAGCTCTAAGAGCGATTAAAGGAAATTTTTTCACATTATAAACAGATGGCGTTGTAGTCAATTTATTCAAGTTGTTGAAAATTGTAGAAAAAAGTTCAAGTTCAAACCATTCTAGCACATTTCTAACCATATGTTCATTATGTTTTGCTATCAAAAATAAAAAATTCATACTTTTGTGAAGATTTTCAAAAAAAAAATGTTAAAAATGATGAATTGTAACAAAGTTATGGGTATTTCAATCAAAAGAGCCATTTTTCAGTATTTCCGTCATAACTTTGACAAAATTCATCGGAATTGCTTATTTTTTTTAAAATTAAAGTTAAAAACTTTAGCTTTATGAATTTTGATAAGAAAATAATTTAGGATTCGAAAATTTTGAATTAAAGATAATGAAAGAAAAGTTTAAAAATATCTAAATATATGCATAAGCGTACAGATTATTCGAAGGTTTAAACAATTCTAAAATTGCAAAACCGCGCACGAAATCAACAAACATGTTAAAAACAAACAGTCACAATGCATAATTACTTATTAATTACATTTTAACACATTTTTACACATGTACAATCACCGCCGGCATTAGCACTACCCAGGATGCACCACGAGGAGGTTGCACGGTCGGATTTGCATCCCATGTGTGTGTGTGTGTATGTGTGAATGTGTATGTGTTATTTTTGTGTGTGAATGTTTATGTGCATTTGATTGTAAATGTGTCTATTGTGTAACGCACACAAGTTCTCACACATTCACTTTATGAATGAAGATAACCGTGTATCTCGTGAAGAATACTCTGATGGATATTATTTATTTGCTTTTGACTTGACGCCCGATTTATCAGCTAATTGTGTAACACATTGGAATGTAATAAAACACGGAAATCTACGTATAGAAGTTCGTTTTGATGAAGCTTTAACCGATACAGTTAATTGTATTATATACACAGAATTCGATAACATTTTAGAAATTGATACTAGTCGTCTAGTAATGGCTGACTTTACAAGTTAAATGAATAGTTTGCAAATTAAATCAGTTATCGAATCATCACCTGTAAACGCTAAAGGAGTTTTTCCTGCGGATCTTATTCCAAAACACTGGGAGAATCCATCAGCTCTAGTATTCAATACGGACATTCATACTAAACCGGATACCCGTTGGGTTGCTATTTATAGTAATAAAAATGGAGGAGTCTACTTCGACAGCGTCGGATTACCACTTTTCATTAGACACCACGTTAAAAAAATCCGTAACAACTGTAGAATTCACAATGATAGACAAATACAAAACTAAACGTCAGATGTATACAGACATTATTGTGTTATGTTTTTACATTTTATGTGTAGTAATAATAATTTTCCTCGATTTTGTAATATCTTCACAACCAATTTGTACGAAAATGATTTACTTGTTAGGGAATACTACGAAAAGTTTATAGATGAAAATTATCAAGTGTGTCATAAAATTAACGATTTTATTCAGTGTTGTTATTCTAAAATATAAACTAAATTATTGTGTGTGTATAAATAATATGTACTTGAAATATATATTTAAGAATGAATTTCTGTAACGTGAGAAATATTGTATTTATTTAAATACCTTCTTATTTTAGCTAATTTTTACAACTTTTGTATTTAGGATACAAACGTATAAATAATATTACCTAATATTGCTTAAAGATAATGCATTTATCTATTTTTGTCTACATAATTTCGAATAAATACCGGTCGTATCTCGTTGATTCTTCAATCATTTTGAAAACTTGAAAGTGTTACAATCAAAAAATTTCTAAAGTGTTTATTATTTCAAAATGTTGTCGGTAGTCAGTGATCTAATCTTCGCCCGCGTATTACCTTTGAACAACTCAAAATCTAAATACGCTGGTATTGGATTAGAGAAAACTAAATCTGAAAGAAAAAACGAAGTTTGGCAACCTGCAATAAAATTTCTGAGTCAATTTTGGACTGGAACTTCTTTAACTCTAGAAGAATGGAGAGCATTGAAAGCATCTTTTGAAAAAATTGAAAATTATTTTGTCAAGAGCTTTTCTACTAGACCGATACAACTCAGCTACAATCTTGAGATTTCTTTTACTTCGAATCATCAAAATAATGTCATAACAATCACAAAAATGTAAGTGATTATTAATTAATAAATGTAAAAATAAAAAAGAAAATATTTCCCTTAATTAATAATTACTTACAGATACTACTAAAAAGAAGGAATGTCCAATAATTTTCGATGAAATAACATTCAAAGGCCTACGAAAACTTGAAAAATCTTATAAGTTTATGGCTTAGTATATATGAAAAGAACGAAGCTGCTGTAAACAGTATGTACTGCCACATACAAGATTTATTTCACACTCATACTTATGATGAAATATACTATGAGATATCAAAAATATTACAATGTTTTTGACGAAAATTCACATATTCACACAATTTATGAAATGTTATACCCCGAATTTAATGTTTACTTGATGAATGAGTTGTATAAATCTTAGTGTAAGAAAATTATTTTAAGCATTCAAATTGTATCATAATTTTATTATACATAAATCCTATTAAGAGTTCACACGATTAACGCTTAAAAAAAAAAAGACAAGTTAAATTTACTCTGTTTTGGAATTTTTTTTGTTATTTTTATGATGATAAACTTGTTACGAGAAGAATTTTTCAAATACCACCTAACGGCATTTTAGAATATTAGGTTTAAAACAAATTTGGGAAAACTTTTCAACTTTTAACACGGACAATTGAAAAACTATATAAAATTTCATACCGTCAAATGGGGTAACTTTGTGCAGTATTTCATGGTTTTGAAACTTTGCATGTTTATAAGTAATATAAAACAAAATTATAAAAAACTAATTTCTTCTAGAATTATATGTGGGACATCTGACAACACATTGCACTATCAATCGTTGCATTTCATAAAGTGCATTGTTTACAAACAAACAATTTGCAAATTGCACAATGTTACCCCGGGATGGGGTAAAATAACTTTGTGCAATGAGATCTGAAAACGTTTTCAATGAAAAAATTATCAATTAAAACATCAGATATTCAAATTTTTATTAAAATCTTTCCTTTAATAATTAATTAACAGTGTAATAATTATTAATTATTATATACACATATATATTGCATAAATATTAAAATAAAACATTAACATTTTTAGATTTTCTAGCTTTCAGGTAATTTCAGGTAACTTCAAGTAACTTAAATTGTCCATGACAGTTATCGAATACTTTATAATATTGGAAACAATTAAAAATAAAAAAGAGAAAAAGATAAATGAAAAGTAAAACAAATCTCTGTGATTACGATCCCCAAATTGCTTCCAATTCTGGAACTCGGAAAATTCCTCTTTTGTTGACGGGGATCGGAGCTTTGATTAATCTATCAATATCTTTGATGTTGTACTTTTCAGCATTCTCATCTTTGGACCATTTCCAGTTTTTCAAGCCTTTCTTCATACAAAGCACTTTAACTTTCTTCTTTTTTTTGTCAACTGCGAGAACTTTCCCAGGGAACATTTCACCCTCATAAGTCACAACGACGTAGCAACCGGTCTTAATTTCTTGGAGTTTAGGTTTTTTTGGGACCACTTCTTCTGGATTTTCCTCTTCTTTTGGACTAGAATCTCGTTAACGTCGAGATTTTTTCTTTGTTGTGGACCACCAGCTTCTTGAAAATCTTCAGCGCTGATACTCTTTCCTGGTGCGACGTTTAGCCTCTTTTTTCTCTGTTTAGACCCGCCGTGATCGTTATATCTCATTTCCTTCAGATGGTCCAAAAAAACAGCCGAAACCTTTTCATTCACTCCCTCGACGTTTTCCAACGGCAATTTTTGCAGCACTTTGTTTCTGTCCAGAGGAACAATTCCCGTTCCTGAAAATCCTGATATCAAGTTCTCACTTGTCATTGCAGCATCGGTTATCAGTTTCTTCAGTAAGTGAGGAAACTGATTTTTGTCTAAACTGGAAGCATTTTTCCCTTGGGCCGAAGACTTCCATTCAGTTAAAATTTTTCGCCATTGTTTCTTCAGGGGACCAAAAAACGCGACATCTAGAGGCTGCAAAAATCACCAGATCAAACCAACCAGAGTTGGAGCGATTGTAGCGAGTTCCTTTCGGTCCGCATTTAGTCCATGTATCGTACAAGTGCTCTGCTTTGTAGACGACATAGGGAGGAATCATGGACCCAGATGCATTGCCACAAAACATCAACGAAATACTGCTTTCGAAGAGTTCATTACACGTTCGGGATACTTTGACGTCCGCTTGACAATCGTCTTCTTTTTGCCAGGGTCATCTGAAAGGTTAGTCTCGTCAAAGTTGAAAATATTGCTCGCTGGAACAGATTCAAGTTCTGGACCTAACTGGTCGAAGAATTCATTCACTATACTGTGTGAAATATTAGCCCGGCTTCGTTTAATGTTTGTTGCCATTCTTTCTCTCACAATTTCAGATTGCTTTGAAGAAACGATCTTGCCCAATCATCACCTGGCAGGTTGTTTTTGAACTTTGAAATAACTCTTCCCTGTTGGTCCAAATACGCCTTCACGATGCATCGAAGATCAGCCCGATCAAGGGGGAATCCCCATTCAGATATCTTAAGACAGTATTGAGCAAAACACTTCTCTTCAACTTCGGTAAAAGTTACCGGTCTTCCTACGATAATTCAGATGCACATTATTCTTTTTTTACAGTTTTTCTGTGGTCAAAAATCAATTGGTATTTATTATAACAATTAATAAATGCACGAAAATGTACAAGTATTATTGAAAAACAATTTTTACCTTTTGGTTTTACATGTTTCCCACGTATTTTGTTTGTGATTGTGTTGCGGTGAATACCGAATTTTTTAGATGCTTGCAATGTGGGCAAACCGTTTTTAACTTCTGCCAAACATCTTTCCAACGTTTCTATGCTATAATTTGCATAATTTCTTGTCCCAGGTTTTTAAATGTAAGTCCTAGACATTTTTCTCTCTGAAAGACGAATTGCACAAAGTTACCCCGAGGTACATTTTTTTAAACAAATTGATATTATTTATATTTGAGTAGTTGAAAATCAAAAACAACACATGATTCTCCATTATGAGAGATAGTTCTTGCTATTTAAAACACACTTACTTGGTTAAGATTAACAAAACCTCTTTTTCTCACTAAAGTATTTTTGATTTTGCTTTTTGGCCACTTCGCGGTTTGAGAAAGTTCAAACTTTAGTACGTGATTGTAGAAACAACAATGATGTTTACATTGCTAATGGCGGGTATATGCATAGCTCCTTATGTTTATAATAACATTTGATTGATATCAAGGTTCAATTTACACTTAGCTAGATGGCGCTGACTATAAACTCGAAAAAAGACGGATTACACAAAGTTACCCCGCGAACACAAAGTTACCCCATTTGACGGTATATCACAGTCTCAAAATAAAATTATAGTATATAGTCAACGTATTTTACAATAGCCCCCCCTCGAGGGATCACTGAGCGGCGACACGATCCGCAGTCTAAAACACGAACCACGGTTAAAATCGTGATCTGTCTGAGTCTGACCATAATGGACCTATTCTACTTTTATCAACTTGGCAATAATTTTGAATTAGAAATCAAACTTTTCCGTTCTACCATGTTTAAGAGCTGTTAAAAAATATGAATAGTTGAAATTCTTAGGTTAAAAATTAAATTATTTGTTAATAATGTCTAAAATTGGCATTTCATTAATTAAATACTTTTTTGAAATTGCAAATATAATGTCTTCCATGACCGATCAAATTTATAATTATAATTATTAATTAAATGTCTGTAATACTAATTTAAAATAATATATTATCTGTATTGATTGTACGTTTTTGCATTAAATAGTTGTCAGTAAGCAAGCCACATCAAACACTGAAAGCAAAACATTAATGCAATGTACGCCTCTTCAATATTTTTAATTGATTTACTCTGCATTGAAAATAATATGTTCGCAGCACATTGTGTATAGCGGAAAATAATAAAATTTTTCATCACGTACCTTTCATTCATTACTTTTTATTCAAATAAATACCATGTTCATAATTTTGTTATAACAGGAAACAATGATATGTACAGTTTACAATTGATTATTTTTATTAAGAACAATTTTTAATAGCTTTATATTACGATTATCAATGAAAGGTAATAAGAACTAACCCGAATCCTAATATATATATAAATATAATATTTTATTAGTTTTGTTAATTTAATAATATTTTAGTTGAAACAACAAAAGGAAAACAATTGAAAATTAAAACTATAAATCACTAGTTTTTTTTAAAGCCAATTATTTCCAGAATTCGAAAGTTTTTTCGCGAATAAATTAAAGTGAATCAGACATTATAGGTCAATCATTGAAAGAGATAATGAATTAGAATAAAAATCAAGATCTCTTAAACGAAGTAAATATTTTTCAGGAATGAAAATAGAGTTTTTGAGTTGGAGAAAATCGAGGCATTTGGAAAAATGATGTGCTTTGCGCCGGACAACTTATCGTACTTTTGTACGTGCCATTTCTACATGGCTGGTAACGAACATTCAAACAACATAGGAAGTGCAGAGATATTGGTTAAATCTTATGGGATCCATCAATGTCTTGCTGTTATCGCCGTCGCGAATGCATCACAGGCAAACGAGGCAATAACTCGGTCGTTACGCGATACAATAGAAACACCCGGCCCTCTCGTTCAATTTGAATTTTCCAAATGTTTTATTTTCACCTCCCTTCTCTTGTTATTTATTTCCTGTCGGCGTTTTCTCTCCAGAATTTAATTTTGCGAAGAAAATTCTCTGTCGTGCGATATTTATATACTTACTTCTTCAGATAAGAAACTAGCGATGAATTGCATTAATTTTAATGATAATTTTCCATAAATAGTGATACAATCTAATTATTTCTACACTCATAAAGAAAGGAAAAAGACAGATTTCGAACAATGAAGCTGAAAACATTAACGAAAAGATATTAAATTAAAATAAATTATATATATTAAACGATTATGACTAAAGAAAATAAGAAATTTATTTGTATAGACTTGAAACACTGAGTTTTTTCGGGAATGCTATATATTTTCAGGTTTTTTAACTTCAGTCTCGGTTAAAGCAAATTTATGAAAAATTGTAATGTCCCGCGTAACAAGTTACACAGTCTCGATCAACTCAGAGACTATATATTGTCGAAATTTGTCGTAAACAGGGTAAGAATGGGTAGTACCCGAGACGAATTCCAATACCTCTGAAAGAATTATATCCTTCCGTGAATACGAATTGTCGAAGTTCAACAATACATCACACTTGGTACAACGGTCACCACTATTTTACAGCACTGTACGCACACACTATTTAAATCTAAAATAAAAACTGCTGGATTGAAAATTTATAATA
>JABFPM010001101.1:0-22515 GCA_022817325.1 Idris sp. 1 HC-2018 | reverse complement strand
CGCTGAAATGGGAAGTCTTACCCCATTCGCCGTACCCTCCAGACATTGCTCTTTCCGACTACCATTTGTTTCGATCGATGGCACACGGCCTGGCTGAACAACACTTCCGAACCTCTGAAGAAGTTGAAAATTGGATCGATTTGTGGATCGCCTCGAAAGATGCATCAATTTTTCGAGACGGAATCCGACAATTGCCAGAAAGATGAACAAAAGTAATGGAAAGGGACGGGCAGTAATTCGAATCATAAGTATATTATAACTTTTTCAGAATAAGGCCTAAGTTTTAGGAAAAAAAACCGCGGAAGCAAAGTTGTACTCCTAATAATTTAATAAATCATTTTTTTTAAATTTGGTTAAAAAAGTGAAATTTCAATAGATCGGACACAAGATTAAACAAAGAGGAAATTGGATAAATTTGTATAGCCCTTGAAGGGCATTTAAGTATAGGCAAAACGTATCCACAAATAGGAGTAATCCGATTGATCCAAACCACTTCACATCAATACAAAAATAGTCCCAAAAAATAGCATTTTGAGGACTCCATAATGCCCCTAAAATTTTGAAAACACTACTAAAAGTATGTAGGACTTTTTTTCATTGAAAACTTTGATTTTAGGGGATAACGGGCCAAACAAATTTTGTTCGACCCATCCTAATAAATATAATTGTTTTACAAAATACCATTAATTTTTGTTGAACACTGAAAAAAATCGCAGTACTTAATTAATAACTACTAACTACATCAATTAAATGTTACTTTTCAATCCTAAACTTGTACTCTGAAAACAATTTTTGTTCATTCTCTTTCTACTAACGATTTTTTTTCTATTTTGGGATGGGTCAAATAATTTACGCTCTAGCATTTTCTTAGAGTGAAGATTGCGATATTACACCGAGCATTAATTTCTTTTTGGGAAAGGATTTGCTCCGGTCCCCTTGTGGGACTCCGGGGATGGTTTGTCTCGACGACACTCCCTCGGGACGCCCCACAGAAATCGGCAACGAGCTCATCGACATCGTCGACAGCGCTTCACCCATCTGTCGATAATGCTCTCTCTCTCTCTCCCTCCCTGTCCCCTCTAGCCCACTTTCCGTCTCTGTTCTTGCCGGTCATTGTTGGCCAGTTGTTTCATCCTCTTCAAACAAGGATCACACTTCGCAACCCGCCAGAGATTTGAATGCGTTTACACGCTACGCTGAAGCCCTTCGCACAGTTGTTACAATGTACACACCGCTGTGACAAGAGACACGCCAGTCTGTACAACCCTGCCACGGAAAAGCGAGCACACGCATTTACTCGAAATTGGCATTTGATGCTTGTTTGCGTTGCGCTTGTCCTTACACGGAGAAAAAGTTTCACGAAACACTTGATTGCCAGTCAGCGTGTCTTTCGCCCGATCACGGGAATTTGCCCGGCAAATTGGATCAACAATTTTGCAGCGCTAAAAATAATTGAAAAATTGTTTGAACAGGCCTTCTGCTGAGATTCCGTTTTTGTTATTTTACTTCGAGTATTAGAATACATTTTCAATTATATATTTAAACAAAAGAAATGAAAAAATTGCACTGCAATAGTATGAACTATGCGATGGAAAAGGATATATATTTCAAAGACCACGTCATTTTGCCGTGATATTTATAGCATTTCATCTGCCAATGTTGAGTTAGCAATTTTTTTCTGCTTTTTTTCGTAATACGATCATCGACACTATTTTCCCTTCGGGGTATATAACACTCCTCTTTGCTACTTCGTTAGAAAATAAAACACCAATGTTCCAATATATATTGTCACATCGTTATGTTGCCAAACACACAATAAGGCCCCTAAGGGCTTATCCGTCGGATCGTTGTTCGATCGTTTCAAACCATTCAAACGCAGCTTCATATCCCTTCGCATTTAATGTACTTTTGCTATATTCGAACTGTCTAAAGTCTAACTGCAGTGTATAATAATATGTAGGATGAAAACTTTTTTTTCTAACAACTTCTTTCGTCTCACCAAATACAAATAAGAAACCGACTTCATAAACTTTCCGAAAAAAATCGTAAACTTCACGAATTTTGTGTAAAGTTTGCAATGTATATTGTAAACTTTACCAATAGTTTTTTAAGTATAAGAATTTTGTGTAAAATTTACGAACTCGATCTCTCAGTGTAAAGTTTCCTAAAAAAAACTTAAATATATAGTTTTATTATACCTACAAAATATAACTAGATAATTTTGGATCCTTTTTTTTGTAAAATTCAACAAGATCACGTACATCAAAAACCTAAATGACGTAATTGCAGCAGGCTTGTCAGGTAGTAACGAGTAACGAGTGAGATATTTTCTACAGTTTGCCGTCAAAGCGAACAGTGATAATATAATGGATCAAGAACGAGGGTATTGTAAATGATATATAATTTGGCAAAATTATAATCTACGTAAACGAAAATAATATCTAGATCAATTTGCAGCTGAGATATTTTATAATATCAAAAAGCGGAAATAGTTGGCTACACAAAAAATAACCATAATCCTTTTTTTCATTTAAATATATTAAATGTCAAATTTATTTCCAAAATATTATAATTGACATTTTCTCTTTTAAATGCTTATTTTTAATTTAAATTTTGTAACACTTGTATTTTTCGATAATGCATAATTGTGCAATATATAATATCTGATACAAATTTTCGAGATGAAGAGATGACGACTTTTTTTCTTTCAACAAGGAATTCGTAATTGCACGTTACTTTAATGACAGGATAGTTGTGTTTTAACGGGTGTTGATAACAAGAAATGGCTCATTAAAGTAAAATTATTAATGATTTTGTTCGAGCTAAAAAATAAAAAGTTTCTTCCCAGCTTTAATTTAAAAACGTACTAAAATTTGAATAAAGAAAAATACATTTATGTGAAATAATTTTATTCTCATAATTTTACAATAACAAAATGTATAACACTTTAACTAATTTGCATGAACAATACAATAATTTCTTTAACGCAGTTAAATGAATTCGGAAATTGTTCGTCTCTCGTTGCTTTTGTGTGTAACACAGTTTGGACACTAATGTCGCGGCTGGATACATTTTCTGGACATCTGGTGGATTCGATTTTGATGTGTTTCTGCCTGGGGTGCAATTTTCGTCAGCACGCGTCCTTCGAGTATCCAGTACTATTCCCGACAGAACGATTGTATACGTGGGGCGCCATAACACTGCTGGCCCCATGTGGCAACTTGTCCCCCGAGTTGCCCCGCTTCACCTCGAATTCTGGTATCCTCTTGTTCGACTAACTGCAAGTGTTTGAACATCAGCCAAGATTTTCGAGCACACGCATTCGAGTTTGGGGCAAGTCAAAGAGAATTACAATCCACTAAATGTACGTGTCAACAAATCTAGGTGTACGATTAGATGAATCGTAACATCTTCGGGGAATACGAATTAAAAGGATTCAAATTATATTTGAAGAACAAAATTGGATAAGATGAAATGAATGGCAACGTTCATATGCCCTCTCGCGTCATAATTTATTTAGACATACTTTCCTCGGTGTTCAAAACTTATTTTCAACTGTAGTTTCTCATTAAAGTCTATTTGAATTGTCGAAACGTTCAAACAGAGTCAGCTTTGTTTCGACAGTTTTCTTCAAGATTGTTTGGATTGTCTTGTTGTTTTTTTTTTTGTTTTTTGTTTTTTTTTTGATAAGTAGACAATAAAACTTACTTTTGATTAAAAGAAGTTAAAAATGTTGATGAAAATTATATTTAGGTGCTTTACAAAATGACGTTGAAATATTTTGTCGGTAAATTTCTTGTTAATTTGATTAGCAAATTTGCTTTTAATAAAGTAAAAAGATTTTTAAAAAAAAAGAACATAAAAGTGGTAATAATAAGTTTAAATGTAATTTCATTCTGCCTGCATAATGTTTAATAATTTTCAATGTTAATCTCATCAAACATTGTAATGAAACTTTTATTACAAATTGGTATTTTTTTCTCTTGTAGTCTAAAAATTAATACTTTATTATTTATAGAACAATAAAAAATAAAATGTAAATTTTCAGACAAAAATATACAATTTATTTTAAAACCGTGTCAATACTACTGGTAAAAAAATTTGTACTTTTTTACATACACACACTTACCTGTTTTTCTTCTATATGATAGCATTAATTAATATTTTAATATAATTTGAATTTTTTGATTTAGATTCAAAATAAATTAAGTAATTTAATTTAAATTGTATAATATAAAAAACGAACTTTTTGGAATAAAACTTTTTCGTTTAAAACCAAAGTTAATATTATTAATGAATTCAAAAAATAATAACAATCGGAAAGGAAAGAATAAGGTTAACACAAATTTACGGAAATACGAGGTCGTTTATTATAATCATATTTATATTCATTATGCATTGTGTTCGGCATGTCTGTTTATGTATAACTTTTTTTGTATTCGAATTCATGTGTCGTGCATGTACATACATACTTCACAGCATGTAAATTTCTCATATAATAATAATAATAATGCAATTAACATAACCACAATGACAATAATAATATTAATTCGTCACGCATCTGCCTCAACTCACATTAAAAACGCAAGTTTTTTTCCACATTATTTACATTAACTTTTTCATTTTTTCTTTTCTTTGAAGAATAACAGTTATTCATTACACACACTATTTATAATTATTAATTAATATAACTAATACTTCATACTTATATGTGTTAGTGTAACAGCAGTATCTACAAAATGTTTCTCCAAAATTATCAATTAATTTTTATTTCAACTAATCAACATTGGATTTAAATGAAAGGAGAAAAATAGGAGGACACAAATATTACATAAAATTCGAATCAATAAAATATTAATAGTATCAATAATAATAATAATATAATAATAATGTAATAATAATAGTTATAATATTAACATAATAATAATTAATAATATCAAAGTTGATAAAAATTCGCATTTGTAGCGAAATATACTCGAGGAAACGACACATAATTTTCCTACACAAAATTAATCAACAAAAGAATTGTATTTAGAAAATATACATTTATAACGGTTTTTATAAATATATAATTTAAATACAAATTCCAATAAAATTTAACCCCTGAATGGTCCCGCGAGTGCACTGACTTTATTTTCATATTACAACGGTAAAAACTTTGTATATTGCTCTGAATGAATGTCAAAATTTGTGAATGTCAAAAATGATGAATCATGACAGAGTCATTGAAAATAAAATTTTCAAAAAGCACCGCGACCACGTGTAGGGTTAAAGACACGTGTCTTAGTTTAACTAAGGTCATTTTTATACAAATGTGTTGTTTTCCCGAGCAATGGTCGCACAACATACATATATTTCATTTATATTTATATTGATTTGATATCAATAGAATAATTAGAATATTCAGATTATATTACAATGTGGTGGGGGATGGAAAAAACGTGGGCACGGAAGTGAAGAAAAAAAAAACATAGGATGGAAAAATGAAAAGTGGCTGAAGATAAGAAAACGACTGTGTCGGCTCGAGAAGTAGGAGCGTGTTTAATCGATTCGTAATTTCGGGAATCAATTAAACGCGAACGCAAACTCGAGCGGCGCCGCGTTCTACCAGACGAGGCCCTCGTTTTGCATCTGGTGAGATTCGGGAAAGCCGCCTCCGCCACCGCCGCCACCGGGACCTGCGGCGTTTCCACCCCCGCCAGGATTACCTGGTCCGCCACCTGCAAAATACAGTCGAGAATTTTGTTTACAAAACTTTATACAAAAATTTATATTTACAACAAAACAAATGCAATTTTTTTTTATTTGAAAAGTTTGAAACTTTTTCAATATACTCTGGTTACAATAACGTGATTTGATGATTTCTTTTTTTACAATAGGTATAACTTTATAACTAATTTTTTATAGTTAAAGTTAGAGGGTTACTTTATGACCGTGTCATAATTTCAATTGTCAACATTCAAATTCAAAAATAATTATTGACAAAATTCAGCATTGCTTTATATGTGTGAAAACCCGTACGCGTAATGTCTGTATGTTTTGTGAAATGTAGATAGTTTCTGTAAAGTTAAATTTTCATGCATATTATAAGTAATTAAGAGTTCAAAAACTACAAATAATTTTTTTAGGAGATTAACATGAAACAAAAAGTAAGACTTTCAAAGAAAAGAATCTTACAAAAATGTACACATTGATTTTGTAATTAAAATTTTGTTTAAAATATAAATATTTTACGTATAATTTTAATTTTAAAAGAAAGTAAAATAAGTCAAAGTCTCCACGATGAGTTTCTATGAATTTCAAGTAAAAAATACTTGCAAATTCGATTTTATTTTGTTGCGCTTTTCAAAAGTGTTCTCCACAACTCAAATGATACAAAAAGAATATATCGCAGTCACAATTGTTTTAAGTTTCAGTTTTCATGATTTTTATATATGATTTTGACTAATCGATGTAAAGAAACATTTAACAAATTAATTTTATAATTTGAATATCAATAAATAATTTAAAAGCTAAAGATTCAAATGTGCAGACTTTTATAAGCAAATAAAACTCGATATAATGTAAGCGAATATTCTGAGTGACTTTCTAGCACTTTTATATTTCTGGAAAATAAAATGAATGTGGACAGCTTCTATTGTGATGTGTTACTATTTTTATTTACTAAACTTTTTTCATTGTATTTTTGCCTAATGAAATTGAGTGACATTTGCAAACATCCGGACAATCGCAGTAATCAAATAGAATACATCAAAATGTTAAAATTTATATAAACAAAATTGAAATAATAAAAAAGAGTATTTCAAAAAATAAGTTGTAATTTAAAAATCATGTAAAATAAAATAATTAAAATTGCGTGGCAAAACTTAAATGTGTCTGAAAATCATTGAATATTGTTAAACTTTATATATTTACATTAGTTTCCACATTTAAATCGTATATATATAATACATATACATATAATACAAACTAAAATTATTATG
This sequence comes from Idris sp. 1 HC-2018, assembly GCA_022817325.1. Taxonomy (NCBI): domain Eukaryota; kingdom Metazoa; phylum Arthropoda; class Insecta; order Hymenoptera; family Scelionidae; genus Idris; species Idris sp. 1 HC-2018. Next base: position 15,532 of record JABFPM010001101.1, on the reverse strand, counting down.
CACGTATTTTTAAGTTAAACTTCACAGAAGCTTTTACCATCTCTCATTTTGTAATAAACTGGAGTATTTTAATAGTTTTAAGTGAATTTTGTAAATTAAAAATAAAATTATTTGTAAAGATTTGATAATAAAACACTATTAGAATAATTTAGATTTTATGCGAATAATTTTCTAAAAATGTTGTTTCTGCATTGCATAATTTGCTCTTAAAATATTGTATGTAAACGTCAAATTTGTATAACCATTTGAGTTATTTTTTTCTACTTTTTTGTGTGACTTTTTATCAAACTAAATTATATTCAAGTATTAAAGTCATAAAATAAAATATGTCAGTGAAAACAAAAAAAAATACAAAAGTTCGTTTGAATAAAAATGCAATGTCTTTAAAATTATTATTATAAAAACCTTCCAAAATCAAAAAAATAAACTTAAATTGACAAAATAAAATGAAAAACTAGATTTTAAAGAAAAAAAGGAATTATATAAACCAAAATTATGCAGTATATCATCCAAATGCAAAAAGTTATGTTTTTAAAGAAAATATCTTTTGTAAACCACTCATTATATAACTGAACTTGTGAACTCGATAATAAAAATGTTTGCATGCATATACGCAAAGCTGTAAGACATAGACAGTGATGTAAAAACGGCCATAAATTGTGAACCTAAGTATGACACACGTGACAAGTTTAATTTTTGTACATATTGAAATTTTTGTTAACTTTTTAGCTCATCGCATCAATAAAAATGTGTTGATCCTCGTTGCCTTTTGTGAAACTAAGTAACTCGTCAAAATATTTCTACCGAATGAATTCGACGCAGTCACAATAAATATTTACACACGATTGTACTCGTATCTGTTAAAGCAGTCGTCACGGATATTTTTCATACGAAATATTCGCTCGACTCATACTTTTCGAACTGCACATAAAACAAGATCAAAGATGTCAGCCGAACAACTCGCCACGATGACAAATAGCCAGAGACATAATGGCAATCGCAAGATTCAGTATAATTTATATGCTTAAATTTATGCGCATATATTTTCAGTTTGATAGTGTTATCACACCTTCATATGTGAAGTTTTATATTTTAATTTAATAATTAATTCAACATAAAATACAATACTTTTTTCAAAATTTTATTACATTTATCATTATTATAAAATAAATAAATTTGATTTATAAAAAAAAAAAATCTTATTTTGCAAATATATTTATTTGTCAATTTAAAAATCAGAAAAGTAATATTTTACATTTTCGTGCATAAAATGTATAGTTTTAGAAACTATTGTTCTCACTTGGTATTATATGTATATATAGCTAAAGCTGTATAACTGTCATGCAAGAAGTGAAACATTATATGTTAACATATTGGCGGTATTATATATATATACACTACAAAGCTCCCTAGAAACTGAACCCGATGTTCGATTGGTACCACCAGTTTGGTTCCAAGAAAGATATAGGGGACGTGAGGTACAGTTGTAATATGGGTTAGCCGTAGCCCAACACTTACAACACGCCTCACAATCAATCACTCTCCTTTTTCTTTTTTCTATCACATTTTTTATCTTCACCATGAAAGATATTAATCACGGTAATTTTTCATACATTACTTTACACAAATTAACAATTCGTTTGTGAACTTTGGTGCAAAAATAATAATTCAAACAACCATAAACAATACTTTTTATCGTTTCAACACATAATTCACATTGTATCTGACGTGTTTTAATTTATTAGACATATTTTATTGCTCGTTGTCGCGGAAAAAATTACTTATCCATAACAATTTTTAAGTTAACATCACTTTGTTTAAAGAAAATTGCTTTGTCTGTCAAACAATACTTTTATTATTTTATCGGTCTGAAATCTTGTTTATATACTCCTGTGACATTGATATTTTTATTTCTAACCATTTTTGTGTTTTGCTGTATAAAATTGTCTTAACAAAAAATAATAAACACTGTTTCATGATTTGCAGAAATTAAGGTGTATATATATAGGATTGTAATAAGTTATATCGGTTTTATTGTGATTCAATACCTGAAGGTGCTAGGAACTCTCCAGGACTGCCGCCAGAAGGTGCAGGGGGCCCGTGACTGGGGGGCCCCGTCAGAAATTCCGGAGGCCCTCCTCCCGCGCCAGGTGAAGGATATTCCCCTGTAACAGCAGCCGCGGCTGCCATTCCCGCTATACTGGCCGGATCCAAACCTGTCACAAACAGATTCCGCACTACTCAAGCAATGTCGTACCATTCGACCATCTCCGAATCCGCTGCATTATACATGAACGTATTATCCCAGAAGCGGACACGTCGTTATTATGTATATCACAAAATATTACCATATAAAATGTCTCTATTAATCTGAATTGTGTATTCATTATTAATACTATTGCATTCAAGTAATCCTCATCATTATCATTTTATATGGTAATATTTTTTCTCTAATTTTTTAAAACTTTAATAATTGAATTTTTGTCAAAGTTAATTTATGAAGTTCAAAATTGTGTACTGCTTTTTCTGAACGAGGGAATTTTTAGTTTTGTTGTTAATAAATGTTTTGTTTAAAATTTACCAGGTGTTCCAGGTCCGCTGAAGGGAGGCACGTGGGGATGAGGTGGTGGATGTCCGCCGAAAAATTCGTGATGAAAGGCGACAGGCGTGCCATAACTGAAATCGAATTTTTCTGCGGCGAAATACGGGAATCCCGGTGGAGGTCCGTCTTCTCCGGTCAAGCCCCCGTGATTCAGGTTCAACGGAAAACCTCTCATCTTCCGAGAGCCACCAAAAAAAGGGCTCCTACCCATCGACGTCAATTGCTTCAGTCGGCGCTCCTTACTCCTTTTATTTTGAAACCACACCTGCCAAAAACACGCAACTCAACTTTGTCAATCGATCCCATCATCAAGTTTTGATAACTTTATATAGATTAGAGTTCAACCGTGCTTCGCGTTGCCAAGGCAATTACTTTATAATTTATATTGCATACACATAAATCAAAATCAATTTTTTTGCTCAGTATATTAAGTAAAACAACAAAATTAGAAATCTTTAAACAAGATTTGAAGAAAAACTCAAAAATCCAGCAAACTTGTGAAAAATATAACTTTTTAGTTATTTTGATATACTTAATATATTTTTTATATTATATAATGTCGTTAATTATATAATAAACAAATATAATAAAATAACAAAAAAATTACTTAAAACTTTTGCAGATATCACATTTCAAATATAAATAAAATTATAAAAAATAAAAATATATATAAAAAACTTGAATACATTTTATATTTTTAATTTAATCTAAGTTGTTAAAATATATTAGATGACATTACAAGAAGAGGCTTATGAAATGTCTATTTATATATATATATATCTCCATGATTAAATGCAAAGTATAAATCACCACGAATGTGACTGCGTGCGCATACAAATATGATCGACAAGTTAGCCGATCAATTCTCAAACCGAGTGTATTATAATATATACTATACGAAAGTCAGAAAGAATTCTGGCGTGAATTACCTGTATTACCCTCATGGGTAAACCGGTTTCTTTGGCAAGTTGTTCTCTTATGTGCCTCGTAGGCTTGGGTGTTTGTGAAAATGCTGTTTTCAGGATTTCCAATTGCTTTGCTTTGATTGTCGTTCGTGGACCTCGTCTCTTGGATCCTCCTCCACCGTCACCGCTGCCCCCACCGGCCCCACCATCCGGACTCTTGTTTTCCGTTTGACTGTCTCTGGTTTCCGGGTCACCGTCCAGGGAACCTGAAAAAATAATCCAACTGTTGTTCTAAACATTTATTTTAACCCTTTATTAACTTATAAAAATCAATTTTTCCGCTTAAAATAACAGAGATCACTTTCCGTTTCAACGCCCCCTTAAAAATAACCTAAGAGTAACTTTAATCTTCCGGTGGCAAACACATGTAAAAGCAATAGCATCTCACAGGGAACAAGAGCAATGACTCTGGACAAACATACGACAGCAGGTAGTCGCGTTTCCATCTTCATCTCACTGATCAGGAGAAAGAAAGAAAGAAAAAAAGAGACAATCCCCGGAAGCAACAAAACCCCATCGGATTTTAATGGCTCCCCGTTTTGAAAGTTATAGGGTGGATAATCTAGACGAGAGTGGTTGAGGGAGCCTTAACCGCGGGACAAAGAAAATGTTTGGACAGTGTCACGCCGCAGAACGAGGGGGCATCTATATATCCGAGGGCCGCGAATTTCGAGAGCCACCAGTCATTGTGCCGATAAAAGAGCAGGAGGCCAGACACAAATAATATGATGGGCTTTGTGTCATCGTTTTTTTTTTTTTTTCTTTTTTTTCTCGAAAAAAAGACACAATGGCCATACTCGACCTGGTGTCATCTCAAGTGCAAATTGATGGTGCTAATCAAAGCTGGTTTACAAGTTTCCAGATGGTATAATATTTTGTTTCACCGTTTGTTTTTGCCTCGACAAAAGTATTTTATAGTTTCAAAGAACAAATTTGAACTTTATGATAAAGTTTCTTTTGAAAAGATGTTTTAAACAATTTAATACATTATTTGTTATTATCTTTGTTTATTTATAAATGTAAAGATACAAACCTTGGTCTTCGGAGTCTTCCTGTTTACACTGATCGCTGACGATGGGCAGTTCCCGGGCGAGACCGACACCCTGTTCAGACGAGCCTCTGGAGCCCAGGCTGAGTGGGCCCGGATGAGAGCCGGCGGCGGAGCCGAGGAGCTCGCGGCTCACGCTGCTGCCGTCCTCGTCTTCGTCCTCGGATTCTGAGCCCATCAGCGAATCGCCTCCTGCAAAAACAAATATTATATGCTGTTAATGAAGGGCTCTGCACTTTTTAATTGACGCCATTTGGCCGAAGTAATGAAAGCTTTTGGGCATGATTAATGGAGCCGAGCAACGCCTAACAAATAATAATTACAATGCTCGAGTTCTCACTTTATCAAATCGCATGTGAGAGATATGTTACTGCTTCTGAATGTGACAATATCATCGTTCAAAAGTTTCAACATTACTTTTATGAGAAAAAGTAATGTACTTATTTTTGTAATCATTATAAGTTTGCTCACGATATAATAACTGTGTATAATAATTATGTTATTATTTAGATCCAAATATAAAGAAGCTTCATATTGCCTTTAAAAACCAATAAATCAATAGAGATATACATCTATTGTAATAGACATATTAAGTCAATTAATATTCAAGATGATTGAAATGTATAAAATATTAATGTCTAATGATGTATTACTTCAAAGTTCAATTTATATATATATATATATATATACACAATAATAATTTTGAATTTGTGCAATTACAATGTAAACTTTGCAACACATGTTATTATTACAAGTGAATATATGCCTATAGGTGTTAGCACATATATTTATACACAATTATTGATAAATTAATCATGCATTTATATCAGATACAGCAGTTATTATTATATAAATAGTATAATTATATGTACAAATTTTTGAGTGACGCTTGATTTTGATCGCTAATACTTTGTTTCAAATCAGCCAATACAAGAAAGAATGCCCTTTAATTAGGCACTTGAACCATCATTTGAAAATCTCAATTAAAAGAAAGGTCGGTGGAAAATAATTAGAAACCCATTTATGGCTCATTAATGGCTAATTGAGACATCATTTTGAATTGTTTTTGTTAAATAATTGCAATATGATAATTTAATTCTTTTACAAAAAAGTAACTTCATTGGATTTTGTTCATCCTCAAAATTGTAAATGTCCCCGAAGACCATACTTGGTATGTATGTACAAAGAATGGTAACCCTCTCTTGTGAATTTCACAGTTTTTCAAAAAGTCATCATAGAATTGAGTCTATTAACCGGTGAAAAACCACAACCATCCGAATCTGCTGATCGGCACCGGTGGGCTTTGACTCGATAAGTTACTGGCGTCGATCGTGGAGCTCGTCGGCTTGCGGTTAGGTGTCGGCGGCTCACGACAAAGGGAACCCGCTGCGTAACGTAACGATCTTCGGTTTGAAGTTTCGTGGTTACAAAAGCCCGTAAAATCGAGCTCTTTTTTCTTTCATATATTCGTTCGTTTCTCTTTCTTTTTTTTTCGGCACTCACTCGTGCCGATCGCCAGCCGAAAGCCGGGTATTTTCACAGCTTGCGCACCGTGGAGCCATGAAAGGCGCCCCGCCATCTGACCCCGCTTTTTTCAGAGCTGCTTTTCAAATCGGAGACAAGAGAAAAGCATAGCGTCTGCTGTTTGTATATTGATATATATACTACATATATATATATATAGTATTTTGAGATATATATATATATATAGTATATACAAATTCCTAGGGATACCTCAATTTTTCTCACATTCTTTTCATGCTTGATCTTTTTTTTCGATTCTCGAGAGGTTTTATTTATATCCCATTTCCATTGACTGGAGGTCACACCCCTTTCGAGAAAACATCAAATAAGAAGTCAAGTCAACAGGGTGACATGTAACTCGTCTTGTTACAATGATACTAATTCGATGACGTTGAGGGTATTTCTCTGAGATGTTTGTTTAGGACTCTGGGATATTCAAAAATTCTACTCCTTTTTTTTCTTATACGGTATTTTCTATGTTCAATTTGAAGCTGAAATTTGTCTGTAAAATTGGGGTGTAAGCAAATTTTGTTTGCAAGTTTTTGTATTGATGTTTTAAATAATGTAAATTTGCTCACCGTGGACATGATGACTGACTGGAATCGTTTTGCCGGAAAAGTAGTCGTCTTTGCAGATGAACTTGCCTTCGCCTACCACGTAAAGATGATCACCAGTGCTCATCTGTTTCCGGCACACCAGACAGGTGAAGCAATTCAGGTGGAAAACCTTGCCTCTCGCCTTCCGTACAAGATCCGTCGGATTGATTCCTTGAAGACAGCCGGCGCATTTCGTGCCGTAACGCCTGCGGAACGAATCAACGTAGAAAATCCGATTAATTCCCTTTTTCTTTTTATTCTTTACTTCTTTCTTACACTACGCCGCCAGTAATAACAAAAAAAGGAAAACAACCCTTATCTAGTCGGGTTTATTTTCTTTATGGTGTGTGTTGGAAAGATAATCTAACTCGGAATTGTAGGGTTACTTTTTTTAGATAGCTGAATTTTGTTTCTAACAAAACTTTTTTTCCGTTAAAATTTATGTTGACATTTTTTACACAAAAAATCAATTTTTTTTTTCAAAGGTGTTGACTTGGAAACTACCAATGCAAACAATTTGTTTTTTGCACGTCAAAGTAAAGGAACAAACAAAATTGTTAACACCTTTGCTGAGATTATGCCACACGTTTTCTCTTGATTATAAACAATTATTCAATTAGTTGAGGCGAAAATATGTATCATAATGTGAAAAATTACAGTAATAATTTTTAGTCATCAATCTGGAGCCAAAAATACCAGCATTATATGTACACAGTTCAATTAATTAATTTCACATCATTTCAAAGCAGGTGAAAAAAAAGTTGTATGGCCAGTAAAATATAATAATTTATGAGTTACAGCTTTTTAATCAAGTACTCTTTTATATAGATTAAAAAAAAAAGATAAAAAAAAGTTGTGCAGTTACAATAATTGAATCTAAAATAAAACAGCAAGTTATTAGTTACAAATTGGTACAAATTTAAATACTTTGTAGCTAAAAATTCTCATCGATAGATTTATGTGTTTGGCGCCTCGAAGCCAGGAGATGGGCAAAAAAAAGTTGATATAATTTATTCGAGTGTTTAGCGTTTTTTGGTATTAAAATATACGTCATAATTTGCGTTGCCTTGACTGATATACTGCGATGATATAGTGAAATGGAAATAAAATAATATTTATGGATTAACACAGTAAAGAAGGAATGAGGTCTTCAGGTTCAGTTTACTTTATACGTCTGTCTGGTTAAACCGTAATGTACCTCGAGACGGCGAAAAAAAGGAATAATAAAAAAAGCAAAAAAAAAAACGAGACCGAACAAGAGAGAGTGAGAGAGGTGTAAAGAGAAAAAGAGAGGAGCGGTTAAATTCGGGTCCATGGTAAATCGTGCGAGACCCACCCCTTTTTGTATATCTGACCCATCGAGCACGGTCCCGCCATATTTCTTTTTCGCAGATAGCATTTCTGTAAGATTTTACGCTCATCCGCTGAATATTTCTTTGCCTGAAATTTTTCGACCTCACGTTATTGCATGTCGAACATATTTAGGATTTTTTTTTCAACCCTGTCTTAAGGTTCAACAAACTTGGCTCTGTTACGTCATAAATCAGATAAATAAGCAAGCAATTGTGGGAAAATGTCGACAAATCAATTATTATCAATATCAAATTTAAATGATGTTAAAATAAACAGTTGACAATACACAGAAGTTGCTGAAACTTTTTTTTCAAAAATAAACTTAACTATGAATAATGGGACATAATTCGCTGCTGAAAATAAAAAAAATAAAATTCCACGTTATTATCCTCGCTTGTTAAAAATAACTGGCGTGTTACATTGTTGTGGGTATTTTGCCTCCATGACGGTCTGCGCATATACACAAAACAAAAGAAGGCAAAGGCAATGAAAATCCAAAAAGCAAACAAAGAAAAAAACAACGCGCGTTAATTGCAGTTGCGCGAACTTGTTATGTTGAATGTCTCGGCTCTGGGTGAATGAAATACATGACATTTTCACAAGAAGTCGGGACCTTATTTTACAGATCTGTCAGAGAACTGTTGCTGCGAAACCGAGAAACAATTTTTTGCAAACAACTTGTTTTAAAGTAAAGAGAAAATGTGGATCATAGGGTCGAATGTGAGATAAAATAAGATTTTTTTTTTATTTTAAAGATGCTATATATATTTAGAAATAAAAATATATCTCTTATCATTGTGAGTCCAAATTCAAATGTAGCTTAAGCTGGAACTATCAAATTTTTTGGTAAAGTGGGACATGACAAATTGTAAGGTTATTTTCAATTTTTTTTTTTTTCAACATGGAAAATTGCTGTTTGTAACAATTTTTAATTGATAGCTTTTTATTGTATTTTTTATCGACGCCAACGAAAGCTGGAATTCAGTTAAATATAAATATAACGTTTTATCGTGGTAGTATGAAATGTAAATAGGTACAAAAGGAAACGTCAATCGATGACTATTTGAATCAAATGAAAAATGTGTATATATAAAATATATTTCAAATATGTTGCTTGAAAAACAGTTTACAGTTAGTTTTTTATTTCTAAAAAATCTTTTGTAGAAGATCAATTGCACACTGATGTAAATGTAATTAATTAATTATTTGTACCATAAAATTCATATTTTTAATTTTTAATTTTTAAGTTCCTACAGCCCTAGAGCTATTTTCAAAAAGTTTTTAAATTTTTTATCACCTGAAATGCCAAAGTTGATAAGTTTTTTATGTATTTTATATTTGAAAAAATGAATCTATTTCTTTTACAAAAAATGTACCTAAATAAGAAGTATTCATTATTATAATGAATAATATAAATATAATTTTGTTTGTTAATTTATTATAATAATACAATTAAAATACTGAAAATTCATCCTATATTGCAAAAAATATACTTGTTACATTTTTCTATTGCAACCATACAACCATAACATATTTCCCATAGAACTCAAATATATAATGGGAATCAATTCTAAATATATTCTCTTCAGATGTTAAATAGCTTATTTCATATTATTAATTGAGCCGAAATAAAATCAATTGATTGACAATATATTTATAATTTCAATTTAACACTAATATAATTTAGAAATTTTTTTTGTGTATTGTACATCATTGATACATCTTGTTAACATACACCTATTCTCTAAACAAAATAATTTTTTTTACAAATAAATCCTAAAATACATCTAGAAATGTATCTCAAAAAAACTGGTGTAATTTAGACTTTCACTTTTAAAAAACAAACATTTTTTCCCCCTTAAATTAATCAAAGAAAAAAAAAGTACAATTGAATAAAGAATATTTAATTATTTTAAATGTTCAAAGAGTATAAACTATTTATTTATTAACAATATAACTAAATTAATTATCTCAGAGCACTTTTAATGTAAAAATGATCGAATTTGTCAATTCTTTAATATTCCAAACATTAATACGACTAACTTTGTTTAAAAATCGAGTACCAAGTCAAGGGGTTGTGAGAAAAAACTTTTCTTCTTGTTTCTTTTTGTCGGAAAACAGTGAATGATGTAAGCCGTTCGGGTTGACCAACAATTCGGACTTGTTTATGGATCTTAGCGGACCTTCCTTCTCGGAAGAAGGGAACCCCCGCGCCGTCTCGCGTTCGTCACGCCCAGCCAACTTTCTCTTTCTCTGTTTCTCTTGCAGGATAAAATTTGATCCCGCTCCCTCGGCGAAGTCACGGCGCATTTATAATATTTCCACGTTCGTATTTCGATGTCTGGAAGAGCCGACCAGGAGGAGGGCCCCTGAGTCGTTCGTCGGGGACCCTTGACAGGGGCCTGCAATATCACCGCGGCTCCCACGATCCGGTGTACCGGTTATCGTTATATGCTCTCTCTCATGTGCGCCTTCCAAAATTCGGACGGATAAATCCCGCGGAGTTCCCACCAATTCGCGTACCAATTAATGTTCAACAATCATCTCGCAAATCAAATTCTGCTTTTTCAGACAATTTTTTATCTTCTGTGATAATGCTGAAAGACACACTTTTTTATTATTATTTAGTTTAAAATTCAAATTAACATTTGGTTGACAAAAGTTTTTTTTATTAAGTCTTACAAAAGCTTTTATTGTAATAAACGAGAAAATAATAAATACAAAAGCAAAAACACTAAAATTATTATTATTATCGACTTATGCTATACATATATATATATATATTTATGCTATATATGCATATAGCATAAGTCGATAATAATATATATATATATATTTAGAGAATATGTATATGTGCACTAACAAGTGCGTATGTTCTTTTCAAATTGCAGAAACTATTGTTTTCTTATTAAAACAATGTTTATTCAGTGCAATACACTGATCGTGATGTTGCATTCTAAACAACAGAAGTTTGCAAAACTGAATTCAAAATGTTTACATAATGACGATAATTTACTCTGTTCTCTTGTTATGTGTTCAAAATGTTCATTCTACAATATTATATTTGACAATATGAGAATAGTTGAAAACAAAATCAAGATGAATAATTTCATCTTTTCTGATGCAGCAAAATAGAGAATCAAAAATTGTCCACATGAAGGTACAATAAATAAGTATTCTTTTTGATAAAGGTCTCGTTACAAATTGCAAGTGAAAAAAAAGAAGAAGTTATTTCATAACTTTTCCGACATTTTATAGCCGCGCCTCGTTTCAATTTAATATGCCTTTGTTATTAACTCAAAATAGGCCAATTATATCAAAGTTATTACTCCACATTTTGAACAAAGAAAACGATTTTCCAAAATATATGTCAATCGGTGGCTGACATTTGCCGCAGTCAAAGACAGATATTACGCCTTTCTAACACTACTTTCCTTCAGATGATTGTTTCAGGGTTTCCCGACGATCATTAATATCTCTCGTAGTGAGCATTTTTTTTCGACTGTCCGTTCCATGGAGGTCACGTAGAAAACAAGCACAGATTGAACTCGCGATCCCGAAGGTAATGACGAAACAGAATAACGGACAACGAACTTCTGGTGAGTATATAAATATTATGTGTATATTAATCTTACAAAAAGCGGCTTCAAGGAGTCAAAGTAATAGACAAAAAAAAAGAAGCAGAAAAAAAAGTTGTGAACAACCGCGGAGGTTTATGTATGTATTATGATTGGTACCATATGATGCTTGGAGTAAATATTTTTCGAATTGAATGAATGGAAGAAACCAATTTGTCTTCTTGATTTGGATGAACTTTTTTTTTGTTCTCTTATAATAGTAAAGTTTTGTTACAATGAAAAATAAAAGTTTGAATAATCATGGTGATTTAGTGAAATTAATATAGAAAAAAAAAGATGAAACAAATTTTGCCGATCTATATATAAAAAAATATGGCTCCGAAATGTTTTATAATCATTTTTATTAATTTACGTTGTTTATTTTTCATTAAAATGAAAATACTTTTTTTCGTATAATTTTCTCTCAAACTGAATAAACGTTTTAATTATATATTTATTATTTTTTTATTATATACTTAAATAATTTAAATTCCCAACACATATACAAAATATATACAATTTATCCGAAAAAAATAAATGGTGAACATTTTGCAATATTATTTCTCCCTTAATTAACACAACAGTTGAAAAGCAATTTTTGGCGAAATTTATATAATAAAATTGGAAAGAACGTATAAAAATATATAATAAAAATTCACGATAAAAAGGACCAAAATTTTATAACGAAACTGCATAAAATCCTTTTTATTATCGCTGATTTTTTGTTTTTTTATATATTACAAAATAGACTCTAAAAATACACCTGCAGAAAACAAATATAACCACAATATAAAATTTTCATCATTATATTACATATAAAAAGAAAATCACCTGACGTTACGATCTAATTATTGCATGCTACATTTGTTTTCATATACATATATCCCCGAATGAGGGGCTTCATGAATGAATAACGACACTTTGGGCCTAATGATGCCAAGCTTTATAATATAATATAAATGTGACATCTTTTTTTTAATATTATAATCTACATGACGAAGCGGAACCTTGAACCCCATAACCGCGCAGTCGAAGAAACGGTACAGGCGATTATGGCCCGCCCTTCGTGTCTCGCGGGAAGGCCCTTGAAGGCCGATAATGGGGGCCCCGAGTGCATCCAAGATTATAGTCCCGGCGCGCACTAAAATAGTTCACAAATTCATCGAAAGATGCCTGGCTCGCAAGATATTATATTCGGAACAGTCCCGTTTGTTGCACCGATCACTTTCACGGCCCCTAATTGTTTCCGGCAATTTCTTTTCGTCCCAATAATATCGATGCAACGCGATCGACTCCCAAACGTTGCCGGATGTTTCCAGAGATAATTGTTATGATAAAACCATTTCCTTTATTTTTACTTTATTTTTGTTCAATATTATAGGGAGTAGAGCGAATATAGGTATAATGGTCTTACAAAATGTTTCAAGACTTATCACGTTTTTCTTCACCCCCTTTTTTGGCTTCTTTTTATTTCTTTTTATTCATTTTTTTTATTTTGGTTTTGCCAATTTTGCTTAATGTCGCCTTTAAATTTCGATCATAATTTTTAGGGCAAAACTTGATTTAGGAACAATTTTTTTGTTAATTCTACAAAATTAGAATAAAACGTATTATGTAGCTGTTAATAAAATGAAGTTTAATAGAAAAAAAGAAGCTGTACGTGAAATGTTTCAAAAATTACATCAAAAGCCGCAAATATTAGTCATCAAAGTTATGAGACCGGTTGGTATATATACACAATAACATAACATAAATAACCACGCGCGCATAAATTCAAACGACCCATAAAAGCAATGGTATTTCCAAATTTATTTTCATACTTTTCTCCGCGTGCGTATATATACTTGTGATTTGCAATTTTCCATACTGATGTCATTGTTTTCGCATAATATATGCATTCCTGTATATAAATATTTTCTTATTTTAAGTTTTTAAAATAAAAGGTTATAAAAAAAAAGAGGCAGCTTATAAGCAGAGATTGACGAACGACAAAAGAATACGATATTTTGCCGCATTTTATGCGCATAATAAATGAATGATTTGAGCTGATAGAAATAATGTGTTAAAAATAAGTAAAACAATGGCGCAAAAAACGAAAGTGACGAAGAAAAGACCACCCCAAGTGTGATTTTTTGCTTTTCACTTGCCAATGTCTAGTAATTTCTATTCTGCGGTCCTTGAAAAATTGCGCGCTTTTGAGGAATGTGTAATCTTATTTGCATGAAAAAACTTATAACGAGTTCCGAAGTCTCCCATAAAGTTCTCACTGTGTCCAAATCGTTGAAGAAAAAAAAAAAAAACGACGAAGAATGAAAAGAAACGCTTGAGTGACGTCACGTAGGTACCTGTCAGTAACATTTCATGTCATGTTTTGTGTACTTACAAAAACAAAAATTATTGGTTAAATTAAATATTACATTATCTTATTTCCTTTTTTCCAAAATGTAATTTACAATCAAATTCAAACTTTGGAAAATTTAATTTAAATGGGGGTGAACTTTAAAGATTTATTGTATCAATTTTTTGTTATGATCTAGACTTGTGGTGACGATAAATACACATAGAGATCGATTCCATCTAACCATATCTGTGAATTTTAAGTTTGTACAGCACCGGATGGTAGAACGAAAGTGTTGTATACTTTACGAGCCACTTTGCATCTCAATGAAAAATTCATTAACTCGACAACAAGAAGCCTCGACAAAGATTATTTTCGTTCGACACACTCGGTATCCTTGTTCAAAATCGTACGCATTTGCTTGTTTTATTTATATTATTAAACATCTATATAGTTTTCCTATTTTGACGCTCCAGTGGTCGTAGCGTTACGCAAGTACGCGCATCGCTTGGCCCTCAACAATTGGGTCGTTTTTGTCAAAGCCATTTGCGGTAAATAAATGTGTACACATTTTTGTTTCAAAGACAAATTAATTAAAAACATCATGTACTTTGACACCAAAAATTTCTTGTAAACATGACATAAATCTTATAGGAAAAATTAAAATGTTTGTATTACACTTTAAATTTACTAGATTTGTAACTTAAGATACTTTTATATTTAAGAAAAAAATGTATATAAAACTTATAGAGGTTAAAATAAATTGATTTTCTTGTAAGATTAAAGAAATGTTGGTTTATTTCAGAGTATACAAAATGGTGATAAGAAAAGTTCTTTGACGAGTAAAGATGAACTCAGCGGGCTTAATGTTATGGCAAAAAATGGTGTTAATGACGCATTATGACGCGGCCAACAACTGTTAATACACACCTGAAGAAGTCGTTCCTGCAAAAGAGCTTGGATTCCCTCGAAAAACACTTGTCCTGGAGAGCGGTTCTGCAGTCGAAGCAGCGAACACATTCGGCGTGCCAAACTCTGTCGAGAACGTTGAACAGGTATTTGTCCATAATCGGCTTATCGCATCCGGCACATGATAGGAGCATTGCCAAACCGTGCCTCCCTTAAATCATAAGCCAAAAATTTTATTTATAAAATTGCAAATAATAATACAAAACAATGGCATCAATCATTAAAAAAAAAAAAAAAATCTTTTAGGGGCTAGAGCTTCTTTTTTGTTTTCAAATTTGAATAGCATTTGTGCAAAAACAAAAAAAACAACAAAGGGAACGAATACGAGTTAATTACCGAACGAAGAATAATTAATATTGGAGAAGGACGAGGCATAATATAGTAACTTGAATTGGATTGGAAGTTGTGCTATGATTTATGGCCGTCTTGTCGGACATATCGGACGGCGGCGATTCATCGTATCGAATTGTGAATCGATTAAGATGTTTCGTGAAATTGCGGAATGAATTTTCCACAGAAA
>JABFPM010001100.1:0-22515 GCA_022817325.1 Idris sp. 1 HC-2018 | reverse complement strand
CGACAAAGGAGATATTTTCAAATTATATTTCCCAATTTTTCAGCTCTTAAAATTATTTATCAATAGTAATAATAATGATAATAATAAAACAAAATTTGACGTTTTTAATGCAACACATTTTTTGAAATCATGGCTAAAAATTTAAATTAAAAAATAAAAAAGTTTGATTTATTTTTTTTAAATACCGTCCACAACTTTAAAAAATCTGGAAAAAATATGTGTTGTGTATAAGACAATTTTCGGGAAAAAACATGGGAGTAGTCCGACGCCTTTTTAATTATGAAAAATGAATTTCAAAATGTAAATATTTTTTTATTCAAATTATATTAAGATTTTTTTCCGATTTTAATTATATTAAAAATAAAATCAAATTCTTGTTAAAAAATTTTAATTTTGTATTATTATTAATAAGTAATTTTAAGAGCTGAAAAATTGGGAAATATAATTTGAAAATATCTCCTTTGTCGGGGAATTAAAACGAGCCATTTCGACTGAGAAACATTTTTCACTATCTTATCTGGCTATGCCGTTTAATCATTCTAACAATTTAAAGGCAAAATTTTAAGATTTTTTTTTCTCTCTCTCGTTTTTTTTGTTTTGTTTTCTAACAGTTGTTATCAAAAAGTGAAATTGTGAAATTTAAACTTACAATTTTTTATCTGAAAAATATATGAATTTGCAGATTTTTAACAAAAATTGATAAATTGATATTTTACTCATTTTTTGACAGTTATTTTGACAGTTGCCAATGACAGAAATTAGAATTTAATAGTAGATTCGTATTCAGCGACTTTTGATGCGTGAGTATGCCAATTTCAGAAATTTATGTTAAAAACATTTGATAATATGCTAAAAAATTAGAAAATATCGAAAAACCCCATATAAATCCCATGTTAAAAATGACCCCTCTTATGGCATGGTATAGTTCAGTTTAAAAAATCTGAAAAAATTCAGGCATTTTTTTTTTCGCCATTTTAAACCAAATTTTGTAGTGAGAGCAAAGAAATTTCATCTTTGCCAAAATAATGAACACCTTAGTGCACTTATACTTATTTTATATAAATATATAGAAAAACAAAAGAGTGCGTCATCCATTGAATCGTGATCGAGTTTATGAAGTTTATATTATCGAAGTGGAATAGTACTTTTGTTAGGCTGAACATAACTATAAGATAAATGTCGGTTAGGTTTGGAAAGAAAATGTTATAAATTTGATATGCATTAATATGTATATCACGTTTGCATCAATAATTCAATGCTGGAATAAGTATTTCTGAAATAACCGAATTATGTCTAATATTTATTAGTAACTTGTTATTGGCAATAACTTTTAACCCAGACCCAAAAAAGATGAAAATTTATTTGTTACTCCAGATCAAAAGGAATCTTATGTTGTTGAAAAGTTTTTGATTTAATTGACGAAATTTTATTCACTTTCAAAGTGCGAGTAACTTTTTTTTTGCTTTTTCGAGTTATAAACGAGTTTTTGAATTAACACACAATGACGATAAATTAATATTTATACACCTCAAAATGCGCCTCTTACTTATATATCGCATAGTTTTAAACGCACAGTTCCTACTTTGTGAAATTACTTCTTTACAAGCGTCGCAATTCAAAATTTCTTTTCAATGCTTTTTTATCTATTTTTGTCTACTTGGTCTACGATGATAATTATTGTGTTTTCACTTTAACTGCGTTTTTCATTTATGAATCACGAAATGATAGCTGATATTTTATTAGCGAGACCAATTTGTTATTCCTTTCATTAAGTAATAATAAAATTTGGATTAAACTTACTGTCAGATACAAAAATGTTAATAGATTATTTCTCGAATGATGATTTCAATTTTAATAATAATTATTGGACAATTGAGTTAAACGATTTTTTTTCCAACTAAATTTGGTAAGTCTTGCATTGTGAAAGATATTTGTGAGAATCTGATTATTGTAAGTAGATTATGACCTATCTTAAGCCGATTTTCGGTTGAACACCAAAAGAAATTCGTCTATCGTAAGTGGATTCTTCTTATCGCAAAAAGTATTACGTCACACGTGAAGAAAAAATTTTTTCTTCTTCCTTAATTTAACGTCATTGATTAATAAGAAACAAAAAAATTTTCAATTCAAAAGTAAATTAAAACTAACAAAATTTTTCTATCTGCATGATAAAGCTAATAATTTATTCAATCCAATTTGCCGAACACAGCAGTAAAATTGTAAGAACAGAAAGGAATTGTGCGAGCCCTCAGGATATTCGATCGCGGAAATTCGAACAAAGACACAAAATCGTACACTCGCTTCTTTTTCTTCCCCCTTTTTCTGTCTTTCTTTTTTTCCGCGATACGTTATCGTGACAAAATCTGTTCGCGGTTTAGCGTTGAGGTGTGCTTTGCATTTCATTATTGTCGCTCTTATCTCCGCCGGGGCTGCGAAGTAAAAGCTGATGCTAGTTACTATGTGGACAACACACACACACAGTTAAAAGCTGCAAGGGTCGTGGCAGAGGCGAAGGGTCGTGCGCCGGTGGAAAGGACGTGAAAGTGAAAAGCGCCTTTCCAGGCGATCCTGGATGCGAAGACGTGGAAAGGGAATCCAGGGACATGCAATGATCGAATCTGAGAGCACGCGCATGCGCGCGCCCAGCGTATTAAACATCCTGTTCAAGGTCGCAGTGTCGTACAATCTGACAAAGAGTACCCTGCTGACAAATTTTTACGAAAAATATTGCAACTTTTTTTACAATATAAGATAAAAGTTGTTCTTTTTCTTGCAATTTTTTACATGAGGAAACACTTATGAAATCTTAGTGTCCGGTTATATTAACGAGTCGTAAATTCAGTGAATGAGACGAGAATATAAAACTTTTTTTTTGTTCAAGTTGCAAGGCAAAAATTTGCATTACTTGACGTGTAATATGAATATGAAAACTTATTCGTGTTCAGATTAGAATTTATGCAATTTCTTTATTGATTTTTATTGCACTGCGGCATTTTAATATTCTAGATATTTTTTTGTTCTTTTTTTTGTTCTATGCCACAAGTTCAGAATAGTAACGGTGATGTTAGTAAATTATATAATGTAACATTGGAAGATGCAAAAGTTGACAATTGTATTTAGTAAATTAATAAATTCAGTTTAATTAGATTAATTAGCGTTTAGAATTTAAATGTATGCAGTGTTTTTGCACTTTTTTGAACATATTTCAGAAGATTATTTCATTCTGGATGTATATATTTTCTTTTAACTTGTACAATAATTATTTTTTCACATAAATTTGTAGAAGGAAAAAGTGTTAAATAAAAATATCATTCCTTAGGAAATAATTTTTTGTTGTTTTCAAATTTGTTAGCAAATTTAATGAACACAAAAAATGAAATGATCAATTTTAATCAGTAAATGATTATTTATCGAGTAAAAATTAAATCAAATCTTGTAATTAATTATTTAATATCACTTTCTCAGATTGGTATCTGCAGATTAAATTGCAGTTTTACATCAAATACCTGAGCCATAAATTACACAACAGTTAACACATTTATATAAAATACATTTCGATTGCATAAAATTGGTCACGAAATAGGTTTAAAATTGCATGTCTAAACAATCATAAAGCAATATAAAAGAATTATTTGTCAAAATTACGTGACGTAATTTCACATTTGCGATGCTTAATGCAGACATTAAAATCCACATAATGACGTGTTTAAAAATGAGTCTGATTGTCTTCTCTCTTTTACTTCATTTAATTGGCGTGAAATTACACAATCTGTAAATGTTAAAATTTTACAAGTTAATTACAAAATTTTTAGTTAAAAGCAATTATTTTAAAAATGTTTACGAGCCTTTAACTAGTGTTGCACATCATTTTTGCAATTATCAAGACAGTTTTATAAAATAAACTTACTTGATTATTATTATTAATTGATGTGGTTGTTAAACTTCAAAAGAAAATCTATATTTTATCAATTGGTAAATAGCAACAACAAAAAATGAATAATTTTTTAACAGAAACTTTTAGTTTATCTGGAGCCTCACCTTAAACGAATTGCTAACTTAGAATTTGTCTCGTAAAACTTATACTTATAAGCAATTATAAAAATGATATACATCATCGTAATCTAAAAATAGATTAAATGTGTTTGAAATTTATTACTTTAATCTTATTCATACAAAATATATAGTAATTAAATGTAATCAAGTATGAAATATGAAACATTAATAAAATTTATATATTGATAATTTAAAAAAATTAATTTATGGTTGATTTTGGTTTTAATTATTTTTTATTCAATTTAATTAATTGCTTTTTATCATTTTGACCTAATAATGTAACATTATAAAGTTAAAAATAATTAGCTTATTATATTGAGTTTTAAAAAACTGTTTTTGATTTTTATCCAAATTTAATTTATTTTATTTATATCATATAGTAATTAAAATTGCTATTCATATTGCTTTTGCATCTTACTTATATTTTACATGCTACAAAACCGTGAATTAAGGTTCATAAAAATAATCCAAAAGAAATTGCAGAAGATTCAGTTGAACAAATTTACAACACCCAATTATGCTGAACTATAATTTCATTATAAAATACAATAAAGATAACTGCAACATAATACATTGTAATGGTAATTTGATTATGTAGTAAACTCAGTTGTAACTTGGGTATCAAATAACATAAAATAGTATAGCGTGTTGCAGATTGTCCTATGACAGGTGCATGTTAGTAATTTAATTGAGTAGCCGAAAATGTGCAAGGTAAGAAACAAAGGTACTTAATAAAATAAAATTAAATCAAGCAAGATCTTTGCAATTTGATTATGTAATTTTAATTGCATTTTGACTTGACAATTGATAAAATATAGTAAATACATATATTTAAATGAATAATAATATTAAAAATAAAATAAAATAAAATAGATTATAAATCGATGATGGTTTAAAAATAACCTTGTTTAAGTCAAATTTTTTAACATAAATCTATCAGGTGCTCTTTTTTGTTATTTTAATTTAATGATAAAGCATTATTTTTAATTTTTTTTAGTGTTCAAAATTATAATAAACATAGTTTTTTATAACATTTTTTCGATAATTTTCTGTATTTAATTTTCCGATAAAATTTTTGATTTAACTTGTTTAAAATCAAATAACCGATTTTTTGTAATTATTATTATAGATCAAGCTCAATACCTGTTTTTGTCTTCTTTCTAACCTTACAATTGTAATTACCATTCTAGTATCCTATTTTGTTAAACTTAATTTGCAACAGAATGGAGTTTAAGGATTAATCAATATTTAGCAACTTGTATCATGAGTTTGGTCGAATAATTTTGGAATTAACATTCAACCAAATAAACTGCAACGCAATAATTTACAGTAATTATTATTGTAACTTAATAAAAGTTTGGTGGATAAATTTATATCAAGAGTATTTTTTTATTTTGATAAATTTGACACTTGTTTCAACTAGTTTTGCCGTAAAAATAGATTAGTAATTTACCACAAACTTCAACTAGGTAATACACTTTATAGCAGAGTTGCCAGATTGGACGATTTATCACCTATTGGGCGATTTTGTGAGCCCCGGGCGGCTAAAACTTGTGTTAGGATTTTGCTTGTTTTCTCGCATACGTGTAAATCACAAATTCAGTTAATTATTTTTACTTGATATAATATATATATATCAAGTAAATAGTAGACTTTTGTGTACGTTTTTCATATTCGTTCCTTTTTTAGTTTTCTCTTAAACAAGAACATATTTTATTATCCAAACCAACTTTTTGTCTTTAATAATTGGTTTTGTTTAAAAATTATTATGATTACAAGGTATACTTTTAAAGTTGGAAATAATTCATTAGTTTTCTGACAATTCAGAGTTGCACATTTTTCCTTTTTTTGTGTTTGAGTTTTGTCGTTGCAGCTTATACAATTTTTCATTTTCCAAATACTGCACCTTTTTCTATCTCCTGTTACGGCGCCGCTCCATTACCCGTGATCTCTAGAAACATGACGTATATATATCTGCAAATCAATACAGCCCCTTTCGCACAACCCGGCCGCTAATTTAGATGGAAACCAGCTTACAAACGATTCGCGATCCCGAGTCATTCGATTAACGTCTCGTTTTGCGTTCAATAAGTAATCAGAATGAAATCGCGCAGATTATGACTATTATCTGACTGTTTCTCTTAAAATCAAAATCGGATAGACTTTTTTTATCTTTTTTTTTTTTTTTAATCAAAGCTAAATAAAATTGATAAAATATAATAATCTTTTATTCAGAAATTTTGATTAACTAAACACAAAATTTGCAATTAATGTTGTTCATTTAAACAAAATAAATAAATTTCTTTGGTAGAATGTCAAACTGATTAGTAAGGAAAAAAAAATTTAAAAGCATTTTTTTTATAAATTATATGGGTGATTCTACAAATATCTACCAAAACACTGTCTTCGGAGTTTTACGTACATATGAACAGTTTTTTTGTATATTTATTTCGACATAAATTGTTCATTATAATGAGAAATTAAATCACATTTAAGAAATTATTCAATAAAGTGAGTATTTTTAAATTGTCGAGCTTTGCAATGCGCGAAACGTAAACACCGTAGCTGTTTTCACTTCAGATTTCTACGTAAACACTCTTAATTTGAAAATTTAAATCTATTTTGTCATATTTTGTAATTTAGTTTAGGATTATTTAAGTAACAGTAACTATATAAACATAGTTATGAAATGTATTTATCTATATTACATATGGTTTTCGGGTGGCTTTTGATGTCTTTGAATTTTACTGAAAAATTGACTTTACTTTTCCAAGATGAAAACAATGATTAGTTTCATAATTCTTATCTTTTTTGTCTTTTCTGAAAACTATTTTGGACTACATACTACAAACCTTAAAACAATTAAATTAATTTAAGAATTGATTAATATGTATAATTTATTGTTAACATTTTACAAGCATAAGTTATACATACAATGTGTAAACACCGTGCCAAGAACCACCAATTAGGTAATCAAAATTTTAATTAATTATTTAACTAATACGTTCTTTTTAAATGCAGATTTATATACATTGTGCAAAAGTACTTTTTAATCGTATTAAATTAAATTTTTTATTAATGAATAACATTTTATACTTCTTTAATACAAATTTACATAATATAAAAAATATTTACTAAATTATTATAAATGTTTGGATAATAAAATTCTAGTAAACAAATTATTATTTTTTTTTTAAGATGAAAACCTGCGACAGTTAATAAAAAGTCAATTTAAAGTTATGAATATTTCAATTTAAATAAATAATTTGTGTTATCATCACAAACTCATTTTGCATTTTTTTTCCACATGTTACACATATGTGTAAACACGGTGAACATGAATGTTCATTTTCAAATAATGAAATGTGATTAAACTTGCATATTTTGGCAAAATATTACTTTAGTATCCAATTTCAAACATCAACTATAAAAACTACATACAAATAATTTTTAATTTAAAATTTTTTTTGTTCGAAATTGGTAGATATTTGTAGAATCACCCATATGTACAAATTAAATGAAGGTTATGTTATCAGTAGGCAATTTTTTTATTTTTAATTTATCTTTTAATATAATTATTTGATATCTTAAAGTTAATTTAGAATGAAAACAAGTTAGTTAAAGTTACGTTATAAAATATTATAAATGAAAGTTAAAAATCAATTTTTATTTAAAATTATTAATTAAAATGGTTTGATTTCAACTGACGAACAAATTGTATACAATAAATTTGGAAGATAATTTTTCGTCTGTCCGTATAAATATTGATTCAACCTAAAATCAACATCAAGAACAATCCATCGAACGTTATCGTTAATTCTGAATCAATATTGGTTTTGCAATATTCAATTTAACCGTACAAAATTTAATTAAATTATATAAAATGCTTTAATTAAATATAACAAAAGAGTGTTTCAGGTTAAATTATTACTTTTAAGAGTTTTATTAATTTGAGAATTGCTTCTATTTGTTTAATATTGATCATTTTCGTTATGAATTTTTTTGTATAAAAGCTATATATTAAAGTCTATTTGAAAAAAAAGAAAAAAAATATTTTCAATGAAGAAGTAAAATATATACTAAAGAAAAATCAATTTTTATATGAACACAATTATTATTTGTTGACCCAAGCTAAAGAGTACTATTTTTGAATTCTTGTTTGTTAAAACGATAACAAAGATATTACAAAATCGTAAAAAGTAAGAAATCGGGAATTTCTTGATGGGCATTGATGTATCATCTGCAAGTATTACATAACTTTTATATTTATGGAAAATATCAATTTGTATTCAACTATTCATGCAGACCAAAGTTAAATCGATGCGAAGTTAGATTCAGTCTTATGTTGACACTTCCCAGGGGGATAACATTATTTTTACTTTACATGCATGGATAGAACAATAATTATTTTGCTCCATTTTGTTATGTCAAACAAAAATAATCTTATTTTTGTATAAACATCAATTCTTTCACTTTCATTTTCTTTCTTTCACGAGACCTAAGCGCATTAGTCACACTTCCTTTTATCGGAAAATTGACGTTATAATTATTAATATAAATTATTCATCGCATATTTTCATTTCAAGCGGATTGATCATTAATATTAAATGACACAGACAGACTAAACAAGCCACGCTATTAAATGCACTGTGTGATGCAATGCATTTGATTTTCTGTACAAGTAAAATCTTTGACTAAACAACATTTCGACTCGTGAATTAGATTAATCTTCTGTGCTGCTCTGAACGAATTGCAATTTTTTTTCACGTACAGTTTTGCTTCTCTAAATTTTGTTGTTATAGTTGTTTTAGTTTTCTGGCTCCTTTCTTATGTTCCCCCAAGATCAGGAAGCCTTTCTCGACCTCTAACGCCGGCTTATCGATTTTGCCAACAGCGTGAATTTTATTTTCAGAAAATACGACTGCAGCTGAAGTTCACGGCAAGCTGATTTATCGCCACGGGCCTGCCGAAAGCAATCTAAAATTTTCGCTAAACTTTTTTTTGTTTTTTGTTTCAGTCTTTGTTTCAACAGTGACATGTTTTGAACGAAAACTTTACATCAAGGATAATAATGTTATGCAAACGTTTGGGAAATCACGCTTGGTAAATAATAAAATACTCTCGAAAGTGCAAAGTTCTACGAGAAATTGGTAACTCGAAAAAAAAAATTATTTTCTTTATGTACTTTGATTTTTTACAAGGATTGCTGATAAAAAATAAAGCTTTTTTGTCTGAGTGTAAAAAAAACGAGTTTTCTTTTTTTTTCTCTCTTGATCATTACCGATGCGCAAAGGTCCGGGTAACATTTTACGACCAAAAAAGTGAGAGATTCCGGCATGTGCTACTTGCAAAGCGTAATTTGTGGCTTTTATTGAAATCGTTTGGGATCGATGGCCCAGAGCGTTTTTATCTCCGCAATAACTTTCCGTGCCCAATGCACCAGTAAACCAAATTTCTTCTTCTATTCCGTTCACTTTTTCAACATCAAGTGTCTGCAGAAGAAGGCCATAAGCTAAGTGGAGAGCATTAGTTTTATTTCTTAATTTGAAAAAAAAAAAATTCTTTACACAATGACGATTTGTTGAATTTTCACGAAACAATCAATCGTTAAGGCAAATACAGTAATGAAATATAAAATTTGTTTATGCTAATAAAAAGACCGTGAAAAACGTTTTCAGATGTGAGCAGGGTATTTTTTACTTCGATGTGTTAACATCGCGTGCATATATTTGCACATACTCTTCATAAAATGTTTTGTGCATATTTAATAGAAGCATCATATATATGTATAAGTTTATTTTAAAATAACAATTTTCATTTTTCACCTGCTGAAAATAAATTTCAAATCGAAAGATAATTTTTTTATAACAAAATTTGTTTTCCTGTTATTAAATATTTAACAAATTATATACAGTCTGTTCAACAATAACGTGACCGCCAGAAGTTTATAAAAAATTGACGTAGCGTCATGTGCATTAGGCTATTTGATAGCTTAAAGTTTGCTCTTTTACGCAGTATATATTTTCTCTAAGTTTATACATTGTTGACTAAATAAATTTTATTATTTTTAAAATATGTGCAAATTATTTAAACCGATATGAAACAAAATCTCTTATCGTCATCCATATAATCAAAAATATTAAAAAATGTATAAATTAGCTGGGATTAAATTAAAAGGGTTTGTAAAAAAATAAGTACAAAAATGCTTGAAAAATGTTGAAGATTTCCTAAAAACAGATAAATTTGTTAAGGGGACATGCATAGTTTAAAGAGTTCTCTTTCACGTGGTTAATTTCTTTGTTCATTATACTCATTAAAAAAACCTTGAAAAAATGAATTTTTCAAGAAGCGTTAACAGCGCTTAAATGTGTAACTCAAACTTAAAACACGTTTTTCTCAAGTTTTTATTTTTCATGTTTTCTAGTTTTTAAAATAGAACTTATACCAAAGTTCTAGACCGATTTACTTCTAATTTTTTTAAATGATCCTATGAATGTAAATAACAACTTGTATTGATCAAAATTGTAATAAATTGTTTTTAAAACTTTTTATCAACATTGTACTGCAAAAAAGCTCAATTTTATGGTGTTTTTCTATTGTTTTTATGAATTTTCTTAGTAATATTAATATAACTTTTTTAATTTACAAGATACCAAATTTTGAGTCAATATAATTTGTTGTCTACATCATTTGGAGCAATTTAAAATAAAAAACAAGCAAATCAATCGTGTAGTCCGATACATATTCTCCTTGAAAATTAGTAATTATTTTAACGATTATTAACAATTTAATAATACATCAATAAATTTGCCCATTTTTAAACTAGAAATCTTTAATATATAAGCAAAACGGTATATTATAAAAAAAAGTTTCATCAAAATCGGATTATATTTGTTGATTTGAAATATTTTGGTTGAATGTCCCCTTAAAAGAATTCACAAAAATGGTAGCTTTTAATTTGATTTATAATGTGTACTTAAATGCGAAAAAAATGCGTTTCAACTTTTAATAATAACGGTGGTCACTTTCTTATGAACAGACCGTATATCAAAATTATGCTTTTTATTTTAAGCTTGTTCATTTAAATTGACTATTGAAATCTGAATTTCACTTATGCCAAAAGTTGCCATCGAAAAGACAAGATACAATTTGCATAGAATTCTTTAATAGTGTAATAAAAGTTCCCTTTATACTTATTTCATTCTTTTTTCTCGAAGCTAATAAAAGCTCAACTACACCGTTTACGTTCGATAGTCTAAGATGTTTCTTATTCTTTTTATCTAAAAGCCGCCACAGCGAAATGAAAATGTCTTTTTTTCCTTTTTTTTGCTATATCATTTTCTTTACTTTTTCCACACAAGCTGTAATTGGATTCTTATTTAAATCGATTTCAAAACCACATCATTTCGCATAAAAATTGTACACGAGGAGCATAAAACAACATTTATGCATAAATATTCAGTGTGCAACATTTGCGCGACGCCTCCTTACGCAACTTTATATATTATACCACTCTGTTAATTATCCTAACATATTATTCTTTTGTCGAAGAAACGATATAATAAAAATTGTGTGCGGCGCACAATTTCACACAGCAATTCAAACTCTTCTCCTTTTAAAACACACATTTTTCAGTAATTTTTTTTCACTGCAGACTTTGAGCCAAAGTTGCGGATAAAGGATTTGCAAAATGAGTTCGCCAAGTTTATTTTTTTGCAATTCAATGCAAACAATTTTAACACCGTGAAACTTTATTTTCTTTAGTTTATATTTTAGTTTCTTTCAAATCAAATTTCCGACTCAATTTAATATTATTATTTTAAATAATTGAGTTAGTTTTTTTTTGTTCTTATAAATAAAAATAATAAAAAAAACTGGTTGAATGAATCATCACTGAAATTTGAGAGAAAAAAAGTCTACAATTTATTTGCGGTTGAATTATTACTTCTGAAATGAGTTTGCTCGTTAAGCACGAGATCGACAGACGATAAATATTAATCAGCTGAGCCGTGAAAATTGACGTTATAAATAAAAGAATAGTCTTAAGGATTAAATTGCGCTCGCGCGACGAGAATTGGTATTTTGCTTGACTAGTGGATACAGCAGATGCTTTTCCCACCGAGTGAGAAGGACAGCACGTGCGAAGCGAGTGTCTGTCCATACTCACGAGTGAGAAAGCTTCTGATACGTCGAGTAGTTGAGTAAATTTCTTTTCCTTACGAGAGAGGGAAAAGTAATTACTTTTACCGCACGTGTAAGGAAAACGATTATTATCCTCAGAGCAAACTGTGTGTGTTATCCGCATCGACATCGGCGAATCGCCATTTCTCAGCAATGACTGACCCGACAAAGTTGCAATCGTCCTGCAATTATTCTGACTTCCTCCAACGAACAATGCAAGCGTTATCGGCACGCCGATCTGCCGAAGAATAAAATTGCCTGACGTTGTACACCTGTACGGTGTGAGCCCCACTACAATGTAACTCCGAACAATAATACAATTAACTATTAATTTTGCGATTTGCCATCAAGTGTTGCGTAAATGCGACACGTGATGGACATTTTTACCCAGCCCAATTTAATTTTCCATTGCATTAATGTAACTGCATTTTTTTGTATTAATTATATTAAGGTAGTCCTACTGTGGTGAGCTTTATTAGACAAACCAAAATTGTATGGAAACTCTAAACGTTTATTTTTTTTCGTTAATTTACAACTTTTTTTTGTCAAAGTATTATTTGGATTCGAAAATGTATGACATTCATAAAAAAACGTCAAATTATTTGGGTAATTACATTTATGTCACCGTTGACAAGACTTTTAAAAACACGATTACATAAAACGTCAAAAAACTTTTTTCTATAAAGTTTAAATATCGAAAGAGTATTATAAAATGTTTGAAATATATGTCAACGATGATTTTGTGGAGATATTTATAATTATAAGATAACTGTCAGCTAAACGATAGGTTGAATATGGCAGATTACTAGTTAACCCTTTTTTTCAAAAATAAAACTTTTTCATTTCATCATTACATTTTGCGAGTTTCATAATTAAATTTTATTGAATATTTAAACATTGAAATAATAAACCTCTATGCAAAAATATAAATGTGACTAAAATTTGATGGCCATGTTTTACATTCAACATTTTGAACAAATCATCAATGCATCAAAAAATGGAACACATGCATACTGATTAAATAATTTTTTATTTAAAACAAAATATTTAAACTGTGTTAATATCATAAATAAGTTTTATACTTTAAAATTTTTATTATTTTAAAAACTTGTCACAGTAGGAAGACCTTTAAAGTTGTCTAATTTTTGTTCAAACTTTGGTCTTGAATTTTCATTTTGAATTTAAAATTGAAACTTTTCATTAAATTTGAAAATTAAAAATAGAGTAACACTTTTGCACTGTATGTAATTGTTGGACAACATTTTTGCAACACCTATTAGCTGTGCCAACAAATTTGTTTCAGTTTCGATCGATTTACTCGAGTTCAACTCGAGACGTTTTGACTTCTAACTTTGCAAGGGTTAAGATTTGCCTTTTCATCTTTATTAATAACATACAAATAAAATTAAAAGACATATGAATTTAAAGTTAAATTTATTATACATGAAATTTATCTGCACATTGGTTATTCTAAGAGGAAAAGACATTCTATTTTATAACCTCAACGAACGTAGAAGTTAATTTTTGTAATAAATAAAATATATTTAATTAACTCTTTCATAAAAAAATTAATTGAATGTATACTTAGAAACGAAATTCTCGGCGATAAAAAAGTTAAAAGGCAATAATTTAGCAATTATTTGTTAAAGAGAGTATTTTGTTGAATCCTTATTTATGCTTATGACACTTTCAATGTATATTACTTAAGTTGTAAAATTGTTTATTGCAAACAGCTGGCAAGAGAGAAGCTTATGAAAGTGGTGCGAGAATGAATCCTGTGTGACGCCAATGTACAGTAACTTTTTACATAAAAATATACATAAAAATAAATAGTTTTTTAACGTGATAAATTTTCATATCATTTTTTATAATCAAATAACAATGTTACATAACAGTGCACTTTTATTTTTCAGAAAAAAGGAATGTAAATCACTTTTTTTTGTTTCCAATAAAAGAATTGAAAATTTGTTCTTCCAATTATTTTCATTTCAGAAAATGAATTTGTGCATTTTTTTACATGTTAAAAAATCAAGCTAAATTTAACTATACATTGCAGCAAGTAAAATTAATTACAACAATTAAAAGCTCGGCGATACTGGGCACATACAATTGGCCTTTACTAAAATGTCCCACAATTTTTCACACATCACTTTAACAGCAAAAAGTGATACCATCAACCGACCTCAAAATCTTCAAGTTAATTAATAATTATGATACCAAGTTAGCTCATTTGGTTCAGTGTCAAATTAATCTCTCATCAAACAAGACATTTTCCAGCTCTAATTAAAATCTTTTATCGTCGGTGCTGTTTTGTCTATTATTTTTGGCAGCCTCGTCGTTTATAATAAATAATCTTATGTCACTTAAGAGACGGAAATTATGTGCACCGCGTTCAAAATTGAATTCATTCTTGAAAAAATATTTCGAGCAAAATGTTGTTCTTCACAAAAAGCCCTTTTCCAGAAGAAAAAAAAGTAATACACATTTTCTTGAAGAAAAATTATTGTACGCTAAACTCAGACATGTGTTTTGATAAACACACGTAGAGTTTTTTCTGCGTTATTTTACATAATTTCCCCGTGTACAGTTTGTAGTACATTTTTTCGCCTAAAGTGGATCAGAATATAGCGTCAATTGAACACATTTTCACTTTAAGCTGGTAGTGAATCGTGTATTAAATATTCAAACAAATTTTCAGATCGTGACGGGCATGTTAAAAGTTGTCACGAAAACGCGCGAGCTTTCATTTAACCGTGCAAGCTTACCTACCTTTCGGCGAAACAAATACGCGTCAAATCATATGCACCTCCCACTTCTAAATTTTTTTGCATTTTTTCATTTCATTATCGCAAAACAACAAGTCGGGGCTTTATAACAGCAGCAGCAATTGAATTTGCAAATCAATATTTAACGTTAAATCATTTTTATTATGACAATAAACAATGCGAATTGCAAATGTAAAATAGTCGGCCACTTTTCTCTCATTAAAACGCGACGATAGCATCGAAGGGATACTCGCGTGTTTATAATTCAACGATTATTTTGTCGTCGCACACGCACACACACAACATTTATATACAATGTTGAAACAGATATAAACAATCATCGTTGCTAATTTTGCAGTCTGCATAGGCAGCGATTAGCAATTCAGATTTACGCGATGCGTAACAATTTACATAGTTAAAACGCTAGACGCTTTTCCATATATATTTAATCGCGTAAAAACATAGAAACAACGCCTGGCTCCGACTTTTGCAGTGCAAAAGAGCTTTCAGCGTACAATTTTCGTTTGCAACTGTCAAAGATGCAGTTCTGACAAAGCTAATTTTTGTATTATCAGTGCTTATTTTCTTAGTGCAAAGTACAAAAAAGTAATTATATCACTGTTTGTAGCTGAACAATATATAATTTATATCAAAAAAGCTCAGTGAATTTTAAGCAAATTAAATTAATTTATGCAAAGAAGAAAATTTACTTTAGTTTTATTTAAATTAGTTTTAATTATTATATTCTACATCATGTACAGAGTAAAGAGTAAAATAAAATAAAAGGAATAATATAAGGAGAAGAAAATTGTATCAATATAAAGAGAGCTTGCGTGATTGTCGCGTGTAATGTAGAGCTGCGACATAAAAAATTTATACAATTTACCTTCCCCCTTCGTTATTGCAAAATTCTAAGCAAAATTTTTGTTTATGCATAAAATTGTTTTAACAAAAAAAAAACAAAAAAAATAAAACACTCTTTTTCATTAATTAAGAAGCAACTTGATGTAGAATAAAAATATTTTACATTTTTTTCATTTTTAGGATTAAAATGTTTAAAAAGCGATCCGAACAGTTATCAATTTTACGTTCACTTGCACGCTCATTATACAACATTACTTGCGAGAAGCACGTGCGAACAATCCGCGCGCGGTTAATTTTGGAACGACCTACTCTCATTGCACCATATACAATGTAAATTTCAAAACAAACAATCTACATTGCTAATTCGACATTCGACTGGCTCAATGAAACATTGCCAGAGCAAAATTGTAATCTGAACGTGCTACGGCCAAATAGCAAATGCGCTTACTGTATATGCTTTATAAATATAATTTAAGCCTCGAGATATTTGATAGTAGCAAAAGTTTGCTTGTACAGAGAAATACTTTTTGAAATTCAGTACACTCTGTATAATGTCAAAAAGCACGCTTTTATAGTACATTTTCTAAAATTTTATTATAGCGAGAGAGCTTTCAAAAGATCCTTGAATTAAACATTCTTAACAAAGGTTGAATCTCTCCAATTATTAGCTAGATAAACATGCAAAAAGTCGATGACTTGACTAAGCCTACAACATCAGCGAGTTAACAAGCTGGCGGAGCAATTAATTTGTACGTTCGCACATGTACGATAGTTATCGTGGATGAAGAAAGATTAATTAAACGTCCAGTCGCGTTTTACCGAGACGATGCGTCGCTTAGATATGTAACAAAGCAAGTAGCCAGCAAGTATAACTATGCCGAACAAGCCACGTTACAAGCTAACGACAAATCTATAAATTTCATAGCCGCACATCTCGGCAGGCATCTCGCGCACGCGGCTACTTTGTTCAAATGAATAGTAGATTTTTGCTCGGCAATTAGTTAAACCACAGCGAGAAAAGTTGTTGCACTCTTTCAATGATAAATAAATTGTCTTTTCATAGATTGTTCATTACATTTGTTATAACTAAATTCAGATAGGTGTATACGCTTTTTTTATCAATTTTTTCTGCTTCGGTGGTTCTTTAAAAAGTGAAAAAATTTTAGTGCAATTATTAAATTTTTAAATTTTCATAAATTTCAGTGAATATAACTGAATTTTTTTATAGATCTGATGAAAAACGTGTGTATTTTATCAAAAGTGCAAATAGCTTTGACTGATTTTCTAAGGTTTTTTTACATTTATATTATACATTTAATATTCAATAAAATTCTATTTCAGTTAGCATATTTTCAAATAAGTATACACTCTTGAGTAAAAAAAATCAATACATTGTATCCAATTATAATTACAAGTTTCTTAATAAATTTATACTACTTCATTTATGGCCGGGTTATTTGAAAGTAAAAAAAAGAACTTGAACATATCTGAAACAATTTATCAAAGAGAAATCTCGAAGCCTGCAATTATATTCTAATTATCGTACTAGGTATTAAGGTTGACGAGTTTCAAACCTTTTTCTTCACCAAAGTTATTTAAATATACAGCATTTTTCAAATGTTTTGCTTCAATTCAGAAATTATATTCTGTGTTATGTGTCTCAGTCTAGGTGACCTGGAAGCGCAGTGTAATTCCTTTCCTATTTTCCTTTGTGTCACTGCAGCATTCTTTTTAATTTTAACAATTAAGAAGCGTAGTAATGTGACACATTGCACTTTTAAGTCTCATTTCTTCATGCCTATTTTCCTTTCTTTTATGTTTTGCGTACAAATAAGCTTTTACAAATTGTGAGTTCTTGTATTGGTGTTTACACCAAGTTGCGTAGGTAGGGACATCAAACTCGAATTTTCAACATCTATTGCACATTGCCTTAGCGGTGAGAAAAAAAACATCCTGGGCAGAGAATCGAATTCGTGTTCTGCAAGCCACTTAAGTGATTAATTAAGAAATTAATAATCATTAAAATACATCAAGTTTCGACCAAATTTTTCTTTTTCCAAGCTTTTTAACTTGCCAATTAAGAATAAAAGAGACAAAAAAATGTAATTTCGTCTTCTAATCAAAAGTCTCGGGAAATTGATACAATAAAAGCTGCCCAGACATTGTAATTTGATCTGAAACATCAATTAAACGTAACTATTTTATTTTGTTCCGTAACAAGGCAGCGTTGTGTTTGGGTACTATATCCGAAGTTACAGAGATCCGCCAAAAAGAAGAATCGTCCGGGCGTACATATACGTTGTCCGGGTGTCACGAAGCATGACTCCCCCTTATTTCTCTCGTTGCCTCTAAAAGAGTATTATTCCCCGTACGGGCATTCTTGTCAAATCGACCGAAAGCTTCTTGGCGACGTTTAAGTGCTACAGTTGCATTTGCCCAAATGCTATAACCGAAATAGCGGAATTCCAAAGAAAATATTCACGTCTGCGGAGGAGCGAAAAAGCAGCGTGCGGTCGGGAATGTGCACGTCGAGGTCGACGCATCAAATTCTGTCGATTAAGGTCAAAGGCTGCGTGCAGTGTTAAGAGATTAAATCGAATCAAATCGAAACAGTGCTGGATTTAAAATCCCCAGAACCCTGACTTAAAATGGCAAAATTACACGCAGATATTTTTGGTTTTAAATTAATTTCTTGTAGGGAACACATCTGCACAGACCTTGTACATACATTTATTTGCAAAAGTTATTATTGTTGATTAATCAAGTTCGAAGGAATGCATAAAATCTAAAGCAATGTCGAAAGACGTCACAAAAATTTTGAAGCAATTATCGAAAAGGACACGCAGCACAATTCGATGAAGATTTTGTGAAACCCGTTTTGCAAAAGTTGAGGATCTTTTTGGACGCACAGCTGGTTTCATCGCATTCACTTAAACGTGAATCCCAAAGCCGAGTGAAATATGAGCGTACCGTGGCAAGAAAGCGCGAGGTCATTTGATATTCGAATTCGCAGAGGAAGAGAGAGAGAGAGAGAGAGAGAGAGAGAGAGAGAGAGAGAAAAAGGTGCGGGTCGAAGCAGCGCGAAACAGAGCGCGTCGCAGGATGGCCTGGCTTGTGCGAAAGTCTCCGAGGACAAACGGGTTTCGCTGCCTACTAGAATCTTCGTAGTCCAAACGCGTTTCAGCAGACGAAGCCGAAAGTGAACGTCAAATCGCGACAGATCTAACTATTTCACAGCCAAAATGCTTATTTCTTTCTAAATCGCAACTTACAAATGTTCGTTTTTAATCGAAATTAGAAATAAAATGTTAAACATAGAAAAATAATTGAAAATTCTTTTGTAACTACTTTCAGTATATTTGCAGCTCTGAATGAGAGCGGAAAATATTATATCGCTGAGTGGCTTTCGGCTGTCGTTCAAACACGTGGTCTTTGTGTGGCAGAGCCCCTTGTCAGGATTCTGCAGGGACTCTTTGTCCTGGCGAGGAGCAAAAGGTCCAAGTAGTGTTACGGTGTCCCTGCACACAGTGCAACCCTTCACAAATGCCACTTTTCGACAGAATCGACGATAACTAGCAGCTAACGATTAAAAGGGAAAGTCAACTCCGACGTTGTTTGCTTCGGGACAAAATGTTTTGTGTCATTGTGAGGGGTACGAAATATCAATTCCTCCCTTTTTTCTCCCTTGCAATTGTTTTTGTTTGACACTTGGAGTTGTTGAATTCCTTTTCAAATTGATTTTGTAAATAAATATTTTATAAATAAATATATATAAATGTACAATTTTGGCTACATTATAACTTTGCTGTGTTTATTTTTTGTTGTGCGGAATTATAATCCAAATCCCGCATTTAACTTTTATTTCAAGTTTTTTGGTTCCAGCAGTGTAGACTCCTGGAACTTGAGCGAAAGCGCTGAATTTTGATAAAGTTCTATTTAAAATTGATTAAACTTGAAAACAAGCTAAAAGTTTGGAATCTCTTGAAAAATCTCCATCTTGCAAAGCCAAAAACGAAGTTGAAACTTTATTAGCCAGATTACTTGCTTGATTGTTAATTTTCTTCTTTTGCTCAAACTTTTGTTAAAGCACAACTTATGAATATGAAGCAAATTGTTTTTTTTTTTCTTAAAATTTATATATTGAAATGAAAGCTTCAATTATAATAACTACTTTGTTTTCCGGTTGAATTGAACGAAAAACAAGATTACGATTGGGTGTTATGAAAAATGATATCGTTTAATTAAATTGGAATATTGTTTCAGCACAGAGTTGTTTAGATGCAAATGTAAGGTATTTACCGTTAACCAGTTCCCCTTGTAACGAAAGAAAGGAAATAAAAAAATAAAAAATAATCGTAAAATTGAATACAAATATTCTTATAATTTTTAACCACATAATTGAAAGCGATAAATATTCGCAATTTTAGGAATAACATTTAATTTAACTTTTGCTGATTTTTCGTATTCTGTTTTGAGTTCAAATATATGTTAATTGATGAATGGTAGACAGTCAGAGTGTACCAATATATTGAACCTAAAATTAATTAGGTGAATAGCTGCAATCGAAGAATTTCTGTTTGGAAACTTCGAAATGTTTTTCGATGAAATATCTATATAAATACATTAAGAATTTATTTTAGTTTATATATATATACAATTTAACACGAATTTATTGAAGTATTTTAAAATTTTTAAACAAATAAATGGAAGAACTGAAAATATTTAATTAAAATAAAAATATTTATTGATGTAAAACATTTAAGAAAGATTAAAACTGTACAAACAAATTTCTATTCATAAGAAATTGTGTACTCAATACTTTATGAAGATTGTATACTCAAACATTGTTTAATAAATTTCAAAATGTTACGAATAAAAAATCGACTTCATTTTATATTTTACACGTACAAGGCATCCGAAAATAGAACCGTTCCCTTAACCAACCCACTTTATTGATCTTACAAAATCTTTCTTTCTTCAAACTGTTACTTAATTCATAAAGTCTTCTATAAAAATATGCTACTTTTTGAAATTTAAATTTTGCATATTTTTGCAAAATATATGTATAATATACAATATGCACACAATGTTAATCATAAAATTAAAATAAAATAAAAAAAAATCCATATATTTAATTTTCTGTTTTCCATGATCATTCAATGCACGAAAAATTATTTTTATTCAAAATTCATTTAGTTTCACATCTTTAATTTTATTCAAATTAAAGATACCAGTATGAACATCCTTGAATGAAATAAAATTTTGAAAATAATAACTTTTATACGTTTATCAGATGTAAATGACCCTTATTTGGGTCACATGCAAAAATTGTATCACAACCTCATTAATCAAGGCGCACTTGCATGTTTAGAACACGTTTGACCAATTATTGATAAAACACATTTTTCCCCCGCAATTTTCAATTCCAATACACATAAAGCTACGTGACCTTTATTCAGGTCAGAACCAAATGGTTTACTTTGTATATAACTTAAAAACATGTCTCCGCGTGTTTGCTACACACCAAAGCAATTATTTCAACGAATCTTCTGTAAATTTTCAAATTCTACATTCCAAAAAGCCAAACACACGAAATGTCTCCCGGCATCGTTACAGTAACGCAGCACTAATTACCCCCAAGAATGAAATTAGCGAGACGAAGCGTTAGCACAGCTTATTTGTACTTTTGTGCGGCTTCGCCAGCGGCTGTTCTTGTAAGTCAACTTTGATCACAAAAATAAATTTCTAGCTGCAGTTTGAGATGTTTTCTAATTATATATATATACGTTTAATACCGTATTACAATTTTCTATTTAATGAAACTGATCAAATTTAAAAATATGAAATTGATATATTTATATAATCTTGTTATTTATAAAAACAGAAAATTGCAAATTACACATGATGAGTTCACATTTGACAAGATGAAAGTGTATTATATACACACACACTGCTGCTCATGAAAATTCAACATTTGTTATTTATCAATTCCAGACATGTGAACTCAATTGAATTTTTGAGCAACGCACAAAGGACCCGAAACGCTATTTCATTCGGACGGACAGATCGAGAATCGGCTGTAATAAATGAAAAACCCACAGAAATAGAATTAAAAAAAAAGAAAGAAACAGAAAAAGAAAAATGTAGCCAGCGATGGGGCTGTGAAAATTGGAATAGAAATACCACAACTGGAACTTTTTTTTCTTCCCCCTTATTTTCACGTCCGGAACATTAGTTGGACAGTGTATTAACTGGAGAAAGTAAACCCTCAATATATTTCTGTACCCTAACATGCTAATTCTCCTAAGCTTGTCGTTTTTATGCAGTCAATTTGTCTGCAATAAAGTTGTAGTAATTAGCATTCAACAAAATAAAATTTACAGGTAACAAAAAATTTCGTGTAATACAATTTTAGTATGTTGATTGACCACAAGACTTTGAAAAGTTTCAATTAACATCAAAAACAAAGATTTTTTATGATTTCTTACTATTATCAAATTTTATATCTAAGATTATTTTATATCTTTTTTGTGTTGAGCTACATCTATACATGCATCGCACTTGCCAAATCGCTATCAGCTGCTTGCACATAAATCACGCGCGATGTCTTCAGCATTCCTCCCTAGAATAAACACTAGTGGTACTTTCTAAC
>JABFPM010001099.1:0-22517 GCA_022817325.1 Idris sp. 1 HC-2018 | reverse complement strand
CTTTCAACCTTATGTTATTTATTTTGATAATATTTATATTTTAAGTATTAGGATAAATTAAATAAATTATATTTCTTGCGATTTTTAAATGATTAAAAGATTAGAAAGAAATTGATTTTTAATTATTAGTAATAAAATTAATAAAAAATTCTTTTTTTCTTTTTAGTGCATTTTTTTATTTTTTTTTTAATTTTTTTTTATCAAATAAAACATTTTTATTTTTAATGGATGAACAAAATATATATTACATTCAGAATTTTTGCAGCAAATGCAAAGTTTTTAGTATAATTTAGTTCAGTACACTAAATTTTTATAAATAATGAATTTCATCATCAAAGTTTGCAATTTATACTTTAAATGTTATTCACGATTTCAATAAGTTTCAAAATATTGACTATTTCTGAATTCTTTTAAACATTGTGTTTACCTGCATTGTTTTGAAAATTAAATTGAAAAAAATTGTATTTGTATCTAGTAATGCACTAGAATGGCTTTTAACTTGTTTGAAAATTTAATAACAATGATTTTATAACAAAGTTAACTCTGACAATTTTGTTTCTTCATAATTTTGTACTGAAAAAAGAAATTGCAATTTAATGATTTTTTTTCATGAAACGATGAACCCTTGCGGATATCAAGCGGAAATTAAAAATCGATTTGTTAAATTATCTGAAAGCAGTATACTCGTGTGAAAATATTTGGTCGTAACATAAAAGTGCATGCCATTCTCCGTATATTATGAACGAATCTCGCACGTAAAGGAACCTGATGATGTTTTGCAATGCAACTCCGTTGTAGACTATATAATAAATTTTTATCACAGTCATACGGTAATTGCATTACGTGCAACTGGTTCACGATAGTTATGTGACACACGCCGTTCACGTACTTGTACGCATAATGCACATTGCGCAAGACCGTCATCAGCAGTGTATCGGATCATGTGAGAAATCTCAAATTAGAGCAAGTGTTACTTTTCCGAATGTCTTCAACTTTCGCACTTTTCTGCCCGCTTTCAATTATTCTGACCCACTTTTGCGCTCTATTTTTACATATCACCTTTTTTGTTGTCCCTCACAAAATGATAATATCGCAAAAATAATATTTTCAATTGTAAATGGGTTTGATTGACTTAGTTTGACACGAATTTAATGGATAAAACATGGCATTTAAATGTAAAATGAATAATCAAATAGTCATCATTATTTAGTATAATTTAGTGATGCCGATTTAGCTGGCTGAACAAACTTCCGGGCTTGTTTCGATGCATACCATAATTTAGTTGATGCGTTATAAATTTTTGTTCCTCGATTTGTTTATGAAGAAAATGATTGAATAGTATATTTGATTATATTCAATTTTTTTCTGTAAAAATAATATAATAGCAATTTTACAGAAAATTTCCTTTTATCCTTAAGGGGACTCTATGCCAAAATGGCTAAAATCGTTATTTTTTTGATGAAATGACTTAAAATTTTGTACAAATATACTACTCAACTAACTAAAAAACAATATAAGTCGAATTGTTGATAAAACTTATAATTTGTTTTTTTATTTGTAAAATTATTTGAAAAAAGGGTATCTTCGAAGTGCTATAATGTACTTAATTTTCATCGAATTTTAATTTTTTTTAAATATTCGTTATTTATAGCACTAAAAATCTGTAAGACAGATTTTGAATATCTTTTTTTTAAAGTTACGGTATGTTGAAGCTATTTCATCGAAAAAATGAAGGAAAAATTTGTATTTTTATTGTTTAAATTGATATAACTTTCTTAAAAAATAAGATATCAAAAATCTTGTTGTTAAAAAAAATTGAAAATCCGTTGAAAACTGAAAAAATTAAAGCAATTTGAATTTTGAAAAATGTGAAAAATAAAGTTTCGAGATATTCGAGCTTAAAGTATTATAATACTATCCCGCAGATTTACTTAAAAAATACACCGGTTAGAAGCATTTTTAGAATATTATTAAAATAACAAATTAATATGAAATATATATTACTAAATACGTATGAATTTATAAAAAATATTCTTTTTATTCAAAAAACAACACGATAAGGTTGTCTTAGGCTAAAATCGCGTTTTGACAGCATCAAGAAAAAGTTAAACATGAATATACACATTTTTCCTTACACGTGCGGTTAAATTAATTACTTTTTCCACTCTCGTAAGGTAAAGAAATTTACTCAACTACTGGACGAAACAGAAGCTTTCTCATATGTGAGCATGAAAAGACACTCGCTTCGCTCGTGCTATCCTTTTCACTCGGTGGGAAAAACCTCTGCTGTATCCACTAGTCAAGTAAAATATCATTTTTGCAATTTTATTTTTCAAGAGGAGGGTTCAAAGAATACAGCCAGGGAAATTAATGCCTGATTTTTGTGTGCAGCGATTTCCCTAAAGGAAGGACTAGGCATTAATTTCCCTGACTGTACAATAAGGCAAATAAATTTTTTTCAACATTTCATCGAAAATGTTTATTTTTTGGCATGAAGTCTCATTTTGGGACCATTTTTTTCTTGTTTTTTGACCCTTAAATTACGCAAGAAGTAGTGGTGCCTTTATAAATTACAAGAGTGACACCCTTAAATATGTCAATAAAAGCAATTTTACATAGAATTTCGAAATCAAAATTTTTGAAACTCATGGCACACCTTCAAAATTATTTTTTCTTTGGTCCTTAACCTCTTAACCGATTCCCGTTAATCGTCTTCAAAAGTTGTTAAAATGTCAGTTCTCTACTAGTGTGTGTGACCAATAATAAAATCGGAAAATTATCTGCCCTTTTCAATTAGAAAGAAATAACAAATAAACGGCAATGCCTATTGGCACGTTGATCAGCTGTTCATATCAACGCCGCCATGACATCAACGGGAATGGGTTAAATGCATTTAAAAGTTTGGATCCAATGAAAAATCTAAAGTTGACACCATTAAAATGCCTAATTAGTATAAAGTCCTTTTAGCAGTATTTTCATTCATAATAATTAGCCATTTTAAAGGTGTCACTCTTTAAATATTTATTGAACCCAAATATGTTTATGCATTCCTTAAATTAGCCTCTCAGGCCAGGAAACAAGGGAAAAATAATTTTGAAAGTGTGCCTTGTGTTGCAAAAATTTCGCTTTTTTCGAACTTCTATGTAAAATTGTTTTTTTTTTAAATGTGAATTCATTATTATTTTATTTTCGCGTTTTAGCCATTAAAACAATAACCGAATGACATGTAATGACAGTTTAACTTAATATTGTTTTTTAATTAATAAGTTTAAGACTCATCGAACAAAGCAAATACTTCTACACTTTCACTCACAAAAGTTAACATTTTTATTTTAATGTAACTTTTGTAATTAATTGAACCACTGGATTGTTTGTCTGACAGAACATCTGAAGTGCAAATGAATTCGAAACAACATTTTGGTAAAAATATATTAGTTATCGAATCCTGCATCGAGCAAGCTTTAATCCGAAAAAGATGAATACCTTTGTGAATGAAAGTGTTCTTATCAGAAAATGTACAGTTATGAGCATATTCAAATTAATTAATATTCTCATTCATATTTAAAATAGTCTGAACTAAAATGTAAAAATATAGAATAACTGAAAGATTTAATTTTAATAAGCTTTAACTATGCATAATTTTTTAAGTTATTGTTCTGATATATTTCTTTGGGTACATCGATATTATTATTTTTAAGTAAATTCAATAACTTACATAAATAACGATTATAATACTTGTAATCTTATCACTCTCATTGTATATTAGCTGTTTTTTCTTTGAAAAAATATTACTACTAAAAGTTACACGTGCATTGAATTATAATTATATTCTTTGTTAATAAATTTTAATTAAAACTCATTTTCATTTAATTAACTCATTAAAATAAATTATGTACGAAGAATTAATTTGTAAAAAATCGTATTGATTAAAGACATTAAATAGTTTTAGAATTAAACATTTTCGGAAATGAAAACGTTAAAATTTAAATCTGTTCTGCTTCTACATTCGGAAATGATGATATAATATTTATGTCATCATAAATTCTCTACATATTTCGTTGTTCAAACATGTCAGTTTCACGAAATCGACATTCCAATTGTCTCGAAGACTTTTTCAATTAATAATTCATGAAACAAAATAGTGCGCAATTCTTCTACATATTCATGTTTAATAAATATAATTTTTTTATAATAGGGTCAACTGAAGTAAATGTGATATTGGGTTAATTGTAATAAAAGAAAATATTATAATTGTAATAAAGGAAAATTGGAAGAATTATCCTTATTATTATTAAAAAAATGTAATAGAAAAGTTCGTTTGAATGCGTCTATAATTTGCAAATAATTTTATTATTATGAGACCTTACATCATGACTTCTCAGGCATTTGTTTTACTGACCGTCCGATAT
This sequence comes from Idris sp. 1 HC-2018, assembly GCA_022817325.1. NCBI lineage: Eukaryota > Metazoa > Arthropoda > Insecta > Hymenoptera > Scelionidae > Idris > Idris sp. 1 HC-2018. Next base: position 18,108 of record JABFPM010001099.1, on the reverse strand, counting down.
AATTAATGTGACATAAATTTTAATCTATGTTCTAATCATTTATTTCCATTCAATAAATATACATTTAACTTTCACCTTATTATTTCTCAAACATATAATACATGATGAAACAACAGCTATGGCACGACAATTTGCTCATTTGTATTATTATTTATATTCTGTTTCTAGTTTTTATAAAATGTTTTTTTTACATGTAAAATGTACTTATTCACATTATTGTTGCTTTTGAAATTTAAATTTATTCAAATTCTTTGTAAATTTGAGATTTTTACTGCAAAGGTGTGGAACATTAATTATTTCAAGAAAGAAAATTAATTTTTATGTTGATATTACAAATTTAGCATCCCTGGTTTTCCTAATTTTTGTATTTCTTAATTTCTGTGTAAATTTTCAACATTTTAAGCATAATAAATAAAATATTAATTCCGAGAAATTGTTACAATCACATTAAAATTTCTATTTTGTGAATATCATCCATGTTAAGGTAGAATATTATATAATTAAATTATTTTCTTATCCATTAAAATTCATTAACTTATTGAAAACAACGTTAAAAAGAAATAAAAATTGTTTTTCTAATATCCAAATGTTTTATTTTAAGCTATCCAAATCTTTCAATTTTGTTTAAATTATTTATATTTAATGTCAAAATCTCAAAATAATTTTTTGTTTGAAAGTTGTAGAAAACGATAATTTTCAAACTCTGGTTGTAAGCTAACTTATTTGTCAAAATAGTCAAAACGAGTTATTTAATTAAAAAAATTAATTACACAGTTGTAAAATACATTTTCAAATGCTATTTAATTATCATTACGAAATTTAAAGTACAACCTCTTAAAAAGCGAATCTAAAATTAAAATATAAAATTTCTAATGCAAATTTTAATAAGCTTAAAATTTTGCCAAATATATTAGCATTTCCGATTAATAAACAGTTAAATTAATTATATTTTAAATTGAAAACCCATTCAGGTTATATATAACCTAAATTTCAGATTGGCTGTGAATTCAGGTTATATTTACCTGAGTGGATTTTTAGTGTACGTAAAAAAAGCTTGAAACCCTCATAAATAGGATTCAGTATTTATTATAATAAATAAATAAATAACTAAAATACAAATTACAACCGCATTCGGATGAAATCTATGGTGGAGGGACAAACACATTAAACAAATACAAATATATACTGAAGAAAAAACGTAGAAAGTCATGCTTGTCAAGGGTTAGGGGAAAAGGAAAGGATAATACGGGTGTGGCTCGACTTTTTAGTAGAACCACTTTCGCATTTCCGTGGATAGTCAAGGAAACCACGAGAGAAACCTTAACAAAGTGGCCGGAGCGAGAATCGAACTCGCTACCTTCCGAATGCTAGACCAAAGCATTACCGCTATACCAATCTAGCTTGGTGTATTTATTATAATAATTTTTTGGTATTACTAATCATTTTTAATTCATATGAAAACAATATAAGCTATATTAATAAACCAGAAATGCACTGAAAATCCATTTAGGGAAATATAGCCTGAATTTCAGGTTGGAGCCACACCCGGCCTGAAATTCTGGTTATATCTACCTTAATGCATAAAAAAAATCTACCGATTCTTAATTTCAGCAAAATTTAAATGCAAATTAAACAAAAGTTTTATTTAAATAATTTATCGAAACACGTAACGTTTTAAGTTTACTTTGAATATATCTTTTTTAAATCTACTTCACTTACGGCAATGATCAAAAAACCTACTATACTCAAATAACCAATTTTGTTTCCTTTGCTGCAAAATTTATGTATATATTTTTTTCACTTATTAAAAACAATTATTGTTGACAGCACTTGAAAATACCATAAAAATCTTAATATAAGAAAAAGAATGTTTGCTGCAAACGTTCTTATTAATTATCATTCCCGGCGCATTTCCACTTGTCATCTGTCGATCCTCCAGCTGCAACTGCAAAGTGCTCTATTTACCCGCATCCGTAATCTCCTCGGCAAATTTCCCCGGCACTTTCTCACACGCAACCTCATTCGAGCGTTCCCATCTGACGAAACAGCATCCACAACAAAATCCCGATTATGTCACATCGAAATAGTATAGTCGCCGCGATCGTGAGTCATTCTCGTGTCTGGTGGGGCACCGATCGCGATTCATGCACGCACTTGTGCGTGCCTTTTCCACGCACACCAGCCACTGAGCCTGTCGGTAAAATCATTTCAGTGAAGCCGAAGCAAACGTGGCGCGCGGTCGTGTTTTATTCTTCACTTCGGTTTATCGCGCTGCTGCAAAAATATCTAATTAACTAAATTAATTGAAAAATAAAGTGAATAAAATTGGTTGGCCCCAAAGTCCCAGTGTTTTTTGGCAGTCGCACAAATTTTTGCAACCAAAATTTTCGCCTAGAACCGTGTAACGTGCCTTGTGTGACGTAATTACGGTGTAAACAAACGTATTATTTGGCTTTTTGTGGAATATTTTTATTGTTTCAGTTGAGTCTTTTGGTAAAATCGTTGATGAAAATTTGTTCATAGCAGAATATTTCGAATTGTTTTTAATGTATATTAAATGCTAGGCAGTTGCAATTTCAATTTTAGCTGTAAAAATTAAAGATATTTAATTTTTTTATATTGATTTTGTGTTTTTTAGAATTAATTATTTAGCATTATGAGAGGGGCGATTTTTATTATTATTGGTTGTGTAAGAAATTTTTTATTTTGTATAAAATTGATAAAATTATTTGAATTTTTCGTTGTAACATAAATGATAACTAAAGAAAGGGTTACATATTTAGAACATTTTTGCATATTTAACTAATTGCAGAGTAAAATTTTTACTCCTGAAAAATCATTTGTAATCCCAACTACCAGAGACAGATTAAACATGATTGGAAATTGTAATAATTTTTATCAGTTTTAATAACGTTTTTGATCATTAATTTTAAATCGTAATATTTTCAACTCACATAATTTTTCATAGATGAAATGAAGAGCAATTCCATCTATTTCCCAGCAACCAGTGACTGATTGAACATTATAAAATTTGTTTCAAACAAATCACGTTTCTGAAATGAACATGATTAAAATGCAAAATTTTCAGTATGTTTTAATGATTAAAATCTCAAAAGTTAGGATTAATCTGGCAAAGCGGATTGAAAAACGGATTCAAAACGTATGTTTTGAAAAATATACAACACTAAAGGCTCTCAATCCGCTATAACAGATTTAAATTTGTTAACATCAGTAATGAATCATATAGTTTTTTTATTTTTTTATCTGTTATGGCAGATTGAAATTTATAGCAATAATAACAAATCGTAAACTTTACAATTTTAATCTGTCATTCGTGATTAAAATTATTAAAAAATCTAGTTATGTTCAATCTATCTTTAGTAGCTGGGATTACACTTGAAATAATATATTTTAAGATAGTATATCAATTATGTGTACAAAAAATTAATGTTTCATATTTATAATTAATAATCTAAGCAGCACAAAATTTTATTGAACTATTTTAATAGTTAAAATAAGCATTTATTAGATAAAATGTTTTCTTTATCGTTGGGAAGAATATTGAATGTATAGATAGATTGAAGCAGTATAAAATTTGGAAATGTTTAATTTATGTTTTATATGTATTTAAAAAAATATGTATGAATATTGGAAGTAAGATTCATGAGTTTTTTTTCGCAAAAGTATTATCCGAACAAATTGTTTATTTGTTAATAGTAAGTCTCGATTTATTATCTACATGCTTTATAAATTAATTTGTATAATTTTTTATTTATAACGTAAAATTAAATTCTTTTGTTTTTGTTAAAATGTTTATTAAAATAAAAAGTGAAAAATCTTAAAAGATAATCCGAATATTGCCACGCTAAACAGCATTATTGTATTCTTATTTTTCTAATTATAATCTTCTATTAATATTTAATAAAAAATAATTCTATTAGAAAATAACTTTATCTTTGTTTTGCATAAAAATTGTGTTACTTTTTTTTAAAGAATTAAGTAAGTTAAAGGTTGAACAAAACTGAAAAATTAATATTAAATTGAAAAAAACTATTTCGTTGCACACACTATATAATTTTTTTATGCTGTAAATTATAATGTGATAAAGACATAATTAAAATTATACAAATTATAATAATTATCGTCCGATACATCACAATTAATAAAGTTTATGTACATTGTAGCTCATTACTATTTTATTATTTTTGATTAAGGACAGTAACTTAGTATTTTTGATTAAATAAATACTTTCAATTGGACAGCACCAAACTGAGATTTCAAACAATAGATATAATATTTGATTTTTATTTTAACTAATATATATTTTCTTTTACGTAAGTTTATACAAAATGCTTTAATCTTCTCTACTTAAAAATAATGGAAATATAGGTACAAAATTATAGAAAATACGTAAAATCTTTGTAGTGTGCACATTGAAGTGTTTTAATAATATATCGAAATAGCAATATATTTTTACATATATTTGCATTCAACATAAAAAATATTTTTCACAAATTTTAATGCACAAAAATGCAAAATACGTGGTTCAATCAATCACTTTTCACATTGAAATGTTTATTAAACACTGCGACAAAAAATTATTCAATTATAAATAATCAATTCAAAAAACCGAAATGATAAAGTATTTAAGATCATTTTAATCTTCACGGTAATTAAAATTATTTATTAGTGAATAACATCAAGTTATTTATTTTTTTAACTTTCGGTGATCAAAAAATTAATGCTTAAAAAATGTTGGTTATTATTTATAAATACTTATTTCATTAGTCGATTTTTTGAAAAAAATATGTAAACCTTAAACTTAAAATAATGATAATTTGTAATATTGAAATGCACTTCATACATGAATTAATTTCAGTATATTTTATGAAGTTGATTCTAAATAATAGCGAGTAATGCAATTGAATATCCAACTATCATTCGTTTTATCTCTTAATATTATTTTTATTTGTAATTAAGCGTTAAATTATGAATTTAAAATAAGGTTTTACAAATAATTATATTAATAATATAATTTGAATTTTATTTGACTTATTATTATTATTTCAATATTTATATTTTTAATTAGTTAGTTCAGTACTAAAAAGTCAGAATGAAATCAAATTTATTTAACATATTTCTAATGAAGTTTTTCTTTTTATTCTTTCAATAATTTATTTAAAATTAAAAATTGTTTATATAAATAATTGATCAATCATCAAGAGTTTATCAGTTCATTATTGTATAATAAAAACTGAAACGTCCAGACTTTATTGTTACTTTTATATTAAAAATTATGTAAAAAAGTATAATATGATCTACGAAGCAGACGAAAAGAACAATTTAAAAGGAATATTAAATAAAGATTATGTATATTCATGCACAAATGGCATATGATTGATGTTAAAAATTTTATATTAATGATTTGCATATATGTTTTGCGACAAAAATGTTTATTCTATTTAACAAATAATAATCATCCAAAAACCAGTCGCCGCTGTCTGTTCACAAGCTTAATTTTCCAGACGCAGCATCAGCAATATTTTATAAATAGATATTAATCAGCAGTAATTTTTTTAATATATTAAGCCGCGTTACTCTTGAACTTTAATTCGTTGATTTTTTTCAAGCAGTCAAGTTAAACAAAACCAGGCAATGAAATGATTTGCTTTACATAAAATTACTTTCAAAATCCGCAAATAGATCTAACATATTTTCAGTCAAAGGTACGTCCCAATCGTACTCTCTTTATGCGACAAAAACTCGTAACTAGACTGGCACACTTCTATCGTGCCTCGAAGCTGTCACGAAAGCGTATCGGTGCGGTGCAAATAACTTTACTTTCTTGTGTTCATTATGTCAATTGTTTGCATTTGTTTGAAAAATATAGATACTTTTTTCGGTCAAAAAGATCATGAATTAATGATTATTTTGTAAAAATAATATGTCTTTTATAATTTATATGAGTTTCTTACATAAACATACAGATAAAATAAAACATTATTGTATATACATTTTCAGTAAGGTTGTTCGATTTGCTATCACTAATAATTAAGCTAATATTAAAACTAGGACGTTCTTATTTATCGACATACAATGTTAAATATTTATTGAGCACTTGTCAACTTTTTCAACCAAGTTAAATAATTTTCCAAGTTTAATGAATTTTGTTATTAATTTTGTTAATAATACTAATAATTTGAGAGAAATATTTTTTCATGTCACATCTGATTTTGTCAATAGTAACCGATAAAATTAGATCTCATTGGATTTTCATCGCAATACACACGTCGAATCAATTTTTTAACTTGTTGGAAAGAAAAAAAAGAAAGTCGAGGCTATCGCGCGACTCAGTTACGGAAGTAGAACAACGCAGTGAAGAATCGAATTATAACGGCCAATTGCTACTGATCCTATTAGTTGAAAAGTGAAACGAACTCTTTTCCCTTCATCAAAATTGCGTTTAGTCTACGAGACTTATTGTCACGTTTAGGTAGACAATTTTTTAAAAAAACATATTCTTCATTTCTTTTTGTTTGGTCACTTTCACAAGTTCAAATCTTATCAACAAATTTTTTTATTTAATGTTTTGGATAAATTTGGAAACATTTTTGAATACAAAGTTTAAAACAATTCGAAATATTTTAATTAAGTTTGGAACAAAAAAATTATCAACATAAAAATTAAATAACTTTGTCTATAGATTATATTATAAATGTCTGCAGTCAAGTACACCAGACATTGTGACAAGTTGAAAGAATAAAAAAGATAAGTATGGGTGTCAAAGGTGAAAAATGTATTTCTAATCGAACAACGATGATATTATAATTTAACATGTAACTGAGCAAATATCTGAAAGTACTTTGCGTTTCGCGTATAAATGCAACTAGGACGGTGTGAATTTTGCGAGTTATTCGGAAGTGAAGTTGTAAAATGGTGAACGAGAAGCCTAGGAGAAGTAGTATCAGTGAGTTATTCGGCTGGAGAGACATTCCTATACCGACGGGGGAGGAAAAGGATGCGGAATTCCGTAGGAGAAAACGCTCCGGTACTTGGCCGTGAGTGTCCTGTTCAATTCAATTTTTGTCCAATTAAATATGTTGACTTCGTATTTTCACTTCTATGAAATTTTATTTTATATACAATTTTTTAAATTAAATTTAGAAGTGCTTTAACTCTGTTTTTAGATCACACGTGTGTTCCAAAAAATCACTTGCTTCAAATATTTTGTATGATTTGAGATTTACAATTTGATTTGAATAGAGTAATGTACCAATTAATTGACCGTTTTTCAAAGGAATCTTGATTTTAATTCTAAAATGATATTCAATCAAAAAACGAATATCTTAAGCCTTTAAAGAATAAAGTGGAATTTTAACATTTTTTCGAAATGTCGTTTAGAAACTAATATTTAACTTTAATTTGTTATGACATTTTCGAAATACATTTTCATTTCCTCTTCTTATATTAGGTTTTATGAATTATACTGCCACCTTAAGCAAAAATGTCCATAAATACAAAATTTTTAAAAATTGAGATATTGTAAAATAAAAAAGCTAACAAAATTTGGTTATCATTTATTTGTTCCCAATTTTTTTATTAGCGAAAATGTAAAAAGTAGTTGAATCTTAAAATCAACATTACTCAGAATGAATGTCGATTTAGTTAGGAAGGTTCTGGCAGTATACATATCAAATTAAACTACACATTAAATACAATTATTATTGTCAAAATATTATTTATTCATGGTTTATTTTTTATTTCAACGTGGTAGTACTTGCACATTAAAACTATCTAAATTCTGAAACAAAATTCAATTTTAACTCATGAGCAAAATTAAATGTTGAGAAGAAGTTAATCTCTAAACGACATTCATTCAGACAGATTATTACTTTTACAGTATAAAACTGTAAGGTATAACTGTTCATTATAATTTCATTATAACTGAAAATGAAAGATTTTAAAAATGAAAAAAATAATTTTACATTGCATGTAAATTGTGCACCGGATATCGGGTCAAACTATTTATATTGAATGTAAGAGTATTATAAAAGTATATTAATATAGTTTAAAAGTCCAAATATTAATATTGCATTTGCTAAATAAACATAAGGTGAAAAACTTTCTTTCAATTTAAATGTATACAATTATTTTTTAAATAAATGTTAGATTAAATTTCTTGCGAATTTCATTTTATCAGATATTTTTATATCCTTGCTCGAAAGAAATTAATTTTTTATACAATTTATAAACAATATAAGGTATAAGATCTTACAAAAATTTCTAATTTTACAAATTTTTCTCCACAAAATTCAAATACAGGAAAACACTTATTAATAGTCTTACCATATAAATTTAAGGATATATTACCCGGTGTTTTGTACTTGTGTATCGAAATATTATTTGAATGCACCAATCACGTTTTAAGCTTGGTATCACAGGGTTGATTCAGCTGAATATCGGTCATGCGCATTCGCTACATGTGCCACGCTTATTATTAGGCGTCGTCATTGTATGTTCACTTCATTTTGTTGCCAACACGTGTGTTCGCTTTTCTTATATTATTAATTTGTCAAAGAATTGCATCTTTATGGTATTTTTTCGATGCTGTTACCGGTGTCCTAAGAAAAATGAACGATAAGGACGACTCCGACGCTGAAGAAAGGTAACATTTTTTATCGCTCAAGCTATATGAAAAAGAGAACAGATAAAAATGCTGTTTAATATAGCAAAACATTCTCGAATTTTATTTCATTACACTAAATTGGAATTATGAAGGTGACAAGTGCAATTTTTATTTAGTGTTTCGTGTGATTAATCAGTTTCTTTCATTGTAAGAAAAGTGAGTAATAAGAAGTCCTTTTTAGAGATAAAACATTGTAAGTGCGATGAAGTGGATAAAAATATATTGTTAGATAAGGTTTCAAGACATTTTTTGTTAATAAAAATGTTGCTTTGTTTCATAAAATAAAATTCGATATTAGTTTTTAATTATTGCATAAATTTATAGTTTGTAAATTATAAACATATATAAATAATATAATAAACCTTTTTTGACATTTAGAAAAAATTTGTTAATAATAATTTAACTAAATCTAAATGTATATAATTCAAATATTCATTATAATAAAATTAAAATTGTTGGTCTTTTTTTTTAATTTTTCTTTGGTAGCTACAAAATATTTTATAGGTTATATATAGAGTGAATAGAGTATGAATATTATATAATTTAAAAGAAAATCAAATATTTGAAAATATAATATACTGTAAAATATATTGCATCATATTTTAGTATTTGAAATAAGTGTAACAGGAAATTTGTTTTTTTTTTTTATTAATTTAATGGGATCATTAAAACTTGTTATAGAAAAGTTTTATCGACAAGAATTTAAAATAAAATGATATTTTTTTATTTACTTTTATCAAAATAATTATGCATAATTATAATGCATAATGTTCAAGTATATAACTATGTAACACATAAATATAATATTATTAAACTATAATTCATATTTTTGTAAATATATAAATATAAAATTACTTTCAAAGTGATTCAAAGAAATTATGGAAAACTACCTTAAATTTAAATTTTTGTGTTTTATTGTATTTTATTTGCTATAAATATAATTTCTTTTGTAGACTTTGTACGTTTACTAAACTATCAAACTGTCTGCAGTAAATTTTTATTTACATCTTAGTTGCAAGTGTATACCTGCTTATTTTTCTTGACAATGGCTCCTTTAATTCAAAGTTGGCTATTGTTATAACTTCAAACATTTGTGCAATTTACACTCTTAATTATCTTATTTCTTGAACACAAGTCTAAATCTAAAACTTCAAATGTCAATTATTGGGACTTGCCATTTAATTCAAGTAAATTTTCTTTACAAATTTTTGCTTGACTTTTTTAAATAATTTTCTTACAAAATTAATAAATAAGGTTTTCTATGAAGTAAAACTAGCCAAAAATTTTTGCAATTTTGTACAATTGTTCTTAAAGTATTAATACATTATTGCCAAAGTTTGGAGTTGATGAACAATCCAGAAGCCAAAATATTTGATCTTGAAATTTCGAAAAATTATAGATATTGAAGCTATGAATATTTTCAATACTTTTAAATTAAATATCTCAAGTTCTGGATTGTAAAAATTATTCAACTTTTAAGAAATGAAAGATATTGACTTGGAAAACGTTTGGTTAAAATTTAATTATGAACAAATTATGATTATTTTAAAAAAATAACAGGGTGTCTAACAGGGTCAAATTTAACTATATAATTTTAAATTAATTTAAAACTATTTTTAAAGAACTTTTTCATGATACATTCAAAAATACTAAGTTAAAACAAAAAAAACGTAATTTAATTGGTAAATAAAAAGCGTCATTTTGAGGTTCAGTAAAGGCTAACTTTAAATAATATAATTTCATATATAAATCTGTTTTTTTCTGGTAACAATCTTCTTTTCTGAATTTGAAAGAAATTAAATACGCATCGCAATTATCGATCAGATAAAAAATTATCAACATTTTTTTTGGAATTATCTTTGAGCAATGAAAACATAATATTTTCTTACTGTGACATACGTTGTATAAAAAGAACGACATTACTCATTCTCATTTCAAAGAGATTTCTCCTTCAATGAATAGAAAGTCCTTTTGCCTTACATTTGCCAGACTCTTTGCTTCCAGATGAGCAATGTGCTATATTTCATGAAGTTTTATCACTGAACATGATATAAATAGTTAAATTTGATTTCCTTGAATTGTAAACTTTTTCATCAACCTTTTATATGAGCAAGAATTTTGAAATGTTTGTTTGAAAATGAATTTTTAACAATATTTTTTAGAAAATACATACATTACGAGATAGATGTACCGGTGTCATCGTAATGTTAAGATATTTAAATAATGAATATACTGCTGTAAAACTGAATGATTTAGGTTTTTTCTATTTTTGTATATTATCTTTTTTTTAATAATATTAATTATTAATTACAAGGAATCATATAAAACGAAAACTTTAATGAATGTATTTGAAAATAACCAGCTATTTTTTAAATAGTCCACAATTTTTTAGGTAATCCACTGTTTCTTAAAAAGAGCTTAAGATAGAACCTTACTCAGCTTTAAAATGTCAGAATTTGTTAACATTTAACAGAATTGTTGAACAAAAATTGTTACTTTATGTATCAACATTTGGAGTCACTGAACTAGCTAGAAGCCAAGATATTTGACTTTAAAATTTGGCAAAAAGGATTATATTATATCAATATAAAAACTATGTATTTTAAAATTAAATATCTTGAATAGGAAGATATCAATGTAAAGACCACTTGATGAAATTGTAAACAAAATCTTTTTAGGTTAGTCCGGTCGTACTTTAACAGAAACGTGGGAAGGGGGAGGGGGGGGGGTAAGGATGTGTTTGCAGTTTATCTGCAAATTAAGACTCAATTTGAAATTAACACAATTTTTATATATTTAATTTTATTGATTATTAGAAATATAATTTATTGATTTTGGAGGTGTTGTACAGGGGGCGAAGCCTCCGGTGGATGAAAAAATGAAAATTAATTTTTAAAAAGATTTAAAATAATTTTATTTTTAAATAAATTTGAAAAATATGTTTAAAACTATTTTAAAAAAATGTCTAACAAATGAATGTAAAAAACTCTTTTGAAAAAAGTTATTATTTAACAAATTTATTTTTCACTTCTTTAAAATAAGTTAATTCATTAAAACTACATTTAAATTTAAGAAAAATTCTTAAAAAAACGCAATAAAGAAAGGAAATGCTTTGTTGAAAACTAAAAATAATTTTCAATTAAAGCTAATTTTAGAAGGTTATTGAATCTGTTTGAAAATATATAACATCTTAATTACTTAAAAAATTGTCAATAGTCTTTTTAATATACATTATTTTAAAGCTTACAAAAGCAAGTAGTTAAATTTGTTGTTTAATTGCAAAAAAATTTATACTACCCTAAGGGGTCATTCATAAAATACGTTCGCTAAAAAGGCTAACAATTTGACCCCATTCCCCCTTTGTTACGCCTTTTTCGACTTTTTTACAGAGTAAAAGTGTTTTTAGAATGTTTGATTTCTATGCCACAGTTGTGACGGTATTATAATTCTTTTACTTTTGTGTTCTAACTTTCCTCCACTGATGTAATAATTAATATCATGCGACCTGAGAAACTCTTTGCGTTAGATCACTGTGGATTTAAATGTAGATACAGGTTACGCAAATACCTTAAATTAGAAATACAAATTCTTCTTGTACATAATTATAAAATAATAAATAATTACCGAAAAAACTATAAACTAAGAGAAAAATGTTCAACTTATGAAGAACCTAATTTATTTATTATTTTCATTTTTATTTATAAATTGAACCTGTAAGTTTGTTGTACAGATAATTATAATAATTTTAAAACTCAATACAAAAGTGTTTTTTGTCAAAACCTTGAATCCTCCCCAAAAATGAACGTATTTTATGAATGACCTCTAAAAAAATAAGAATTCAAATGTCAACTATGTCAAACTTTCGCGCTCGTTTTGATGCGTCTGTGCAAAAAAAAACAAGGAAACGTTTTCCCAGTTTTCTTACCCCACCCCCAGTAAGAGAAGTGCTCTTTTCTACCACTGTTCCCACCATATTCACAGTGAGAGAAATGCTTACTTTTCCCATTGATAATAGTTGGATAATTAGGCAATTTTAACGTACGTGTAAGGGAAAAGATTATTTGAATCTGATGAAAGGCTTTATAAATTTGTATATTTAGTTAATATTTTATATTAATATACTTTTGGATTTATTAAGTTCTCTTAAAATGTACAAGCATACAAAATGACTAGCAGAAAAAAATATACTTATCTCAACATTTCGAGATTCGCGGGTTGGCATGAATTATCGCTGAATTGGCATGGAATTATCGATATAATAAACCTAATTAATGGATTAAAAATAATATTAAACATTTAATTTATTTTATTTATAGATACAATCTTATTTCGATCATGACGGTAACAGATGGCTGGTATACTTACCTTAAATAATATAATTAACTCAATTTAACAAAATATTATACAATAATTTCATTGTAATGTAATTGTTCAATATGTTTTCACACAATAAATTTTAAAAGTTTCTTTCAATTTTCTACACACATTTAAAGAAAAAATGTGGAAAACAAAAATAGTATTTATTACAACTGGAAAATACATAAAAATTCAAATAAAAGTATATATAACTCCAAGATACAATTTGTTCGAGAAACTTTACTGAACTCTTTGTCCCGAACACTTACTGCCAAAATATCTAAACATGGTTCTGTTTTATACTGTAGATCCTTTCTAAAAATATTTATTCAGCATCAGATATATTTGTCAAATAATTTTCAAAATATCGATCAATAATATTATATCTAAGTTGATGACTAATACAATTTTTTCATTGACTTTTTTCTATCATGATGAAATTGTTGAAATTCGAAAACATATGTATTTCTCAGGTAAAATACGTGATTACGAAATTTGATTGATTTAAATTTCCACCGAGGTGAAGTTTCTAACAAGTTCAAGGCTGTTGAAAGTTCGAGGAATGCTGTTGATTTCTGAACATAGAAGACAATTATTTCATAATTTGAAACGTGTGACAACTATTTGGGTTAAAAGTTCAAGTTTACAATACTTTTTGCTCACATAAACACGATGCTAACTAGAAATAATTTATTCAAATAGTCACAGTTATAATTAGCGAGAAAAATAATGATTTAGTGCGTTAATGGGATAGAAATATTATATCTTTGTCGTCAATATAATATACAAAAAATGTACACAAAATCTCCAGTGGCAAGGTGTATTTGCGTGAATTGCAAAAAATTTAATTTATCATTCAAGTTATTTTCATATCAAACTTATGACTAACCATGTAAAAAGTTTTTTAAGTGCAGCTATAATAGACAAAATTAATTAGAAAAATTAAAGCGAAAAATTGTTTATCAATAAACCCATCGATAAAAAGTAGACAGTTCTTTTTTTCAACTATTTATAGGACAAGTAGCGTAATCGTCGTTATCGTCAGTAGATCAGCAGCGCAGATGTCGGTAATTACGTGTGACGTCGCGTAATAAGCGATTCCGATCTTGTCAAAGCATCGTGAAAAACTCCGTGGAAAGAATGCCACGAAATGCTCGCCTGGAATCAACACGCGCGCCATCCTCAGTCATCCCGCGTGAGACCTCACGTTCTGGTCACTCCTCGCGTCGTCTGTCTCAATCATTTGACGAGTGTTGTACGTCTGTGCTACGATCACTTGTAATAATTGGTGATAAATCCGATTGTTTATTTCATTACGGATTACTTAATGAACACGCGGCCTGAGATCGAAACGAGACATAATTTTGCAAAGCAAGTCATACTGACTCGGCATTTGCGGCCAAAGTGGTCCATCATTTTCTGGCTTTTACTCAATCAACGCTTTCAGAATAAAATTAGTTTGTTTGTTCAGATATCTAATGTTTCTGGCAATAAAAATTAAGAATTGCTGTTTTAATCATTTTAATTTGTCGACGAGTAATTAAAAATGTGCAATTCGCTTTATCGAAATCATTTTTCCTTTTTTTGTAATCTCAAGCTGTTTTAATATACCAGAAAAATGTAAAAATTATACTTTTAAATTGTTAAATATGAAGAAAACAATTTAAATAATAAGTTAATGAACAGCACTCCGGTTACTTTCTTGCATTATAAGAAATAATCAATTTGTAATTTTCCAACTGTGTAATTTTGTGTTTCATATAAACATTTGCATTAAAATTATTTGTCAAATTTCAAGACCTTTTGATTTGTTTTTACAATTAAAAATAATTGATTTTCAATTTTCCAAGCACTTTGTATAATTTTACGTTTCATATTCGACATTTTAATCGATATCATTTTTTTTTATTTTCAATTTCAACATTCTATTTATTAACTTCAAAAATTTTCAAAATTACACTTTGTATTTTAAACTACAAAAATTGTTAGCTTAAATAAGTAAAGAAGAAAAATTTGAATAAGAAGATATCTTACTGCATCCCTACTTTTTGTCTTGCACTAGAAAAATAATAACCAATTTGTAATATTCCCACCATTTTGTGTAATTTTGCGTCGTATATAAAATGTACTTATATAAAAATAGTTAGAATTTAGCTTCGAAGGAAACAACGTTTGTGCTTCAAACAATCTTCTACTTTAATTATATTTACATCGAGTGTAATTGCACACAGAACCAAACAAGGCAATTCAAAAGTATTTCTAGGTTTAACTCAAAATAAAAGACTTGATTAGAGTGATTTCAAATTATTTTATTCTACACAAAAACATCTTTGGGAGATTTTATTTGATAATAATTTTAGAGATTTCTTAACTGAATCGATAAAACTAACAGATGAGTATTCAAAATGAAAAAGTTTAACCAACTAATATTCACTGGCTTTAAACGGTAAACTACTTAAACGTTTTTAGAAACATTTAAGTGTTTCAAATGAAAACCCTTTTTTTATCATATGTCATTGTTATCTAGCTAGATAAAAATCCGGAATTACATTCAAGTAAAATGTTATTATCTAAAGTCAAATAATAAACAGGAAATAAATAATGCTGTTCAACTTTTGCAGATATCACTATGAATCTTTTGCATTCAAATTGAAAGTTTCAAACATTTCATTAATCTGCAAATGAGAACACTTCACAATTCATTTAACTTTTTTTTTAAATTATACAATAAAAATTACATTGTAATTCAAATTTTAGCTTTATGTAACTTTATTTGTAAAATAAGACACTTAAAAAATGTAAAAGTAGTTTAAAGCGCAAATAAAACGTAAATAAGTTTTTTTATACAACTCGATGTCTCGTTCAGTAAATGCTTTCAAAATATTGGCAAAAAAATATACCTTGTTACAGAACAGATAAATTAAATTTCAAATGTTTATATTATAAAAACTTGACCATCTCTCTTCGGAATAAAATATGACAAAACAGTATTTCAAAACTTATTTCAACATATTTTAAAACGTTACAGATGATAATGCTTTTAACTCAAAGCTTTACATTTTCGAGAAGTAACGCTACTTATGGATTCAATTTATGTATAGAATTGTACATGGAAATTTTTCATCACTCAAGGCAAAGGAATATTACATATATATAGACATCTAAGAGTTTATTTCTCTCAAATAGATTTTCATCATATTTGTGACACATTATTTAAGGAATTTTGTTTCAATTACATGCTAATTTGGATTCTTGTCTTTTATCACGGTGTCGCTTTTTTTATAACTACGCAATTATTAAGTTAATGCGTTAGCGTATCAGTTTTCATAGCCACTATTTAATTCAAAAAATTGCATATTGACGTCATTCAAACTAGTAATATAAATTTTAATATGAACTTCATAAAGTTACTTTTCATGTGAGTTTTATTGCTGCTTAGAAGATAAAACTTAATTTTTTTATCGAACTGGAAATATGAATTATTGATTAATTTTTAACTTATTTTCAAGTCTTAACTTATTTTGAGTTGATAGACATTTCAAAACTGTTGAAGTTAAATAAAGAATGTGAATTTTCACTGGAGTTTTTAAGTTTTGTTTAGTTCTGATAGCTTTAAAAAACAAAATCTAAACTATATTGCAGTATGCTTGTTGTTTAAAAAAAAATATACACATAAATGGATCTTTACCTGAAACAATAGATCATTTATTAACGTCAGCGGGAAATCTATTTATTGAACTAAAAGGCATCTTAGGTTCAAATACATTATTTATTTTAAAGCAACAGACTTTTATTAAACGACTGATGAAAATAAATTATTTATTTGGAACAAACTAAACTTATTTATCACAAATAAATCTTTATTTAATTTTATTTTAAAGTTTTATAAATAGTAGAAAATAAACATTCTTTTTAAAGTTAAAATTCAATCAATCAATTTTAACTTTTGACTAGAAAAATTAACTACATCATTAATTTGCTATAAAAAAGCAACAGTTATTATTTATAAACAGTTCAGTCTTTCAATATAATTTGTCAACATTTAAAAAGGTCCATTTTTTATATACTAGAAGTTTAAAATATTTTTTTAAACCAGTTTTTTTCAAAACAATTTAAAATAAATAAAAAACATATATCATAATTTATTTATCTTATATTATTTAAAATATTCTGTCAATTTTATAAACAAAAAACTGAGATGTAATTTTCAAACAAACAAAAAATGGTTAAAAAAAGTATTCCAAGAAACCGTTTCAATATTCTTGCACAATTTCTTTATTAATTTAGAAATATTATGTGTTTTTTATTACCACGATTCTATAACGTATTAAATTTTAATTAAAATCTGTAAATACAGATACATTAATCGAATAAATACTTTTTAATCAATGTTAAGAAATTAATTTTGTATAAGCACAATTTATGATTGCAGAAGTGAATAAAATGTATTATTAAAGAGACAGTTCGGAATCAAGATGTTTTTAGTTATTTAGCAGTTTAATTAAATTTTAATATAAATATGCAAAAAATGATTAGAAGTTAAAAATGGTAAAATTTTTATTTATTATTATTTTCTTTTTACAATGCCAATCTAAATGTAAAAGTCAAGCGTCCGGAAAAGTTTTCATACAGTTTTGATAAGAATAAATATAGTTCAATGTATGTTGTGTACTTTACTTTTGTGAAAACCAAGAACAAAAATTTAGATGTAATAAAATATTTAACGTAAAATGAATTTATTTTTAATAATTTGCTGTGAAAAAATAGTTTGCATGTATAAGATTTGAGTTCAGCAATAATTAAAATTTAATA
Organism: Idris sp. 1 HC-2018; assembly: GCA_022817325.1. Classification (NCBI taxonomy): domain Eukaryota; kingdom Metazoa; phylum Arthropoda; class Insecta; order Hymenoptera; family Scelionidae; genus Idris; species Idris sp. 1 HC-2018. The sequence goes on along the minus strand of JABFPM010001099.1, from coordinate 254 downwards.
AAGTGTATTTATGAATAACGAATTTGTTAAATTCCCTCAGTGTGCAAAAAAAGGTGAAAATTATTGATTTGCAATATTTATTTATCCTACTTAATTTGATACTTTCTCTCTACGTGTGTATCTCACAATACTGATTAACTTAAACTGTTTGATTTCTATGCCACAGTTGTGACGGTATTATAATTCTTTTACTTTTGTGTTCTAACTTTCCTCCACTGATGTAATAATTAATATCATGCGACCTGAGAAACTCT
>JABFPM010001098.1:0-22520 GCA_022817325.1 Idris sp. 1 HC-2018 | reverse complement strand
GGGGTGGAAGTGGGGGATCGAGTTTGGTATCATCGGATGTCCTCCGTCGAGACCAACAAATTTCATTACCCAGTTTTTTTGTTCCGACGAATAGTTTTCGAGATATTTCTATGTCTTCTGATAAAATGAACACCCTGTATAAGTTTATTTGATATTGACAATGTTGGTCAAGTATTTGAGAACATATTTTTTCTTATACTTGAGAATCACATTTTTTAATTGTCGACGTTTATCAATACCGCGAGATCGTTTTGCAGGAAGCTCTTGACCTGCGTCCAAGTTGAGTAGAACTGTCACTGTCGTTTTCTGTTTGTCTTGAAGGGTCGCAATAAATTTATAAAATGTTGCATGTAATTGTGATATTAAATTGGCGAGACAATTATGCCATGATTCGTTTGTATTGTTTGTCTTTGGTATTTCATTTAATACCAAATTTAATATAATTATTTATTTATTTATTATATTTAAGATTCAGTTATTTTCTCTTCAGTTATTATGTCGGGGACTCTATTTCAACTACTAATAAAAATTACGACCATTCTTATGACTTTGATGGAAACTTAGTGTAGTTGCTTTTATAAAGACGCGCGCCCGACTAATTCAAATGTTGACTACTGAACGTAACACCGGCGGATCTTGTTTGTCTCGTGCGCATGTACGACCATAAATTTGAATCACCAGGTATGCGTGCGGACAAACATAGCGGAAGGTCCATGATCAATATCAGTGAGAGAGAATCATAACCCACGCAAGAAAAAAATTGCATCATCTTATAATAATTTTGCAAAAATTGAGTTAATTTGTTCAAAAAATAAACAATTCTTCAAAATATAAAAAAATAAATTTTTTGTTAGATTACAATTTTTTTCGGATAATATTTTTAAAAAGATTTTTTTTCATTGATTCTAATTAATTGCAAACAATAACTTTATTTTTCACATATTTTATTTGAAATAATATTTAAAAACGTGTAAAATATTAATTCGAATCGCTCATATAAAATAAAAATATTATGCCCAATTATATTTTTCAATATCACATAGAATTATTATTTTCAATTATAAGAAATTTATTAAATGTTTACTGAATGAAAAAATTTTAAAATCGGAGTTTGTAAATAGAAATTAATTTCTTTTGAATTTACATATAATTGCATCACATAAAAAAATTTATAATCATCTTTTAACAAATAGAAAATAAAAATTGTATGAAAACATTCAAAATACAAAATTTAGAAAACAATAGATCACAGTGCGTCAACTAATTTTGAGTATTTTAGACAAATATTCTGCCGTCATCATTTAGCAATGTACAGATTAAAGTTTTAACAAACTTAAAATTTTATATAAAAAATTTATATATTTACGCTCTTTTTATTTTACTTTAGACTTATATTCACTTTCTTAATTTTAACATGTTAAACTACAAATTTTTTTAGTTAAATCACTGTGAAATGAATTACAGAAAATGACAACATTTCTATTGTTTTATCTATTATATATTTCTAATATTTTATCAGTTTAACACGAGAAGCTCAACTCAACTTATTTGGTAATGCATGCGCACCCGTTCAAATCAGAACTATGTAACGCGAAAGACCTGAGCATCTCTAAGCGCATGTCACAGTTCGAAACTCCAAATATGGGTATAGTTTAACAAAGTATAAAAAATCAATTCAAGTAACGTTACCATAACGTAAAAGAAATATATATTACATAATATTATAGCAATTTTGTTAAATTAAAAACTACTTGTATATTTATTTATTACAAAATATTATAGTTATGAGTGTGTAAGTTAAATTAGAAAAATTATTGTATATTACTTGTTATATACTTGTGACTAGAAGCAATAAATATTAAATTGTAAAAAATATTAATTAACAAAATATTAAAAAAACAGTATTCTATTTTTAAGAACATTGAGATCTTATAATAAGTTGATATTTATGTACAAAATTTATTTATTTCAAAAAAGCCTATTTATTATGTTCGAAAGAAAGCAAAATTAGTCAATTTTGTAAAAACACAAATAAATAATTTCATTAAGAAGTGTTCAAAATGTCATTGAAATCGGCTGGAAATTAACGATTTTGGTGGACGGTTCATTTAAAAATTTTAGAATTAATTTTTAAGAATAATATTAAAATACATACATGAAATTTTTTTATAGATTTTAAGAGATGTTATCAAGATTCGCGTAAGCGAACCTACCTTTCTGAAGTTTTGTAGGTCTGTCTTAGTCTGCTCCTACGAAATCTATAGGTAAGAGAAAGAAGGCACGTGATTTCGCAATCTTGACTTCAATGCTGTCTCTAGCAGTAGAATTAAGAAATTCACATTTTCGGAAACATCACTTTAATGCATCGGGAAAACAAAAATACAAAACTTAAATGAAGTTTGCGGACAACATTATTCATTTTGACGCAAAGAAGGAACAAAGATAGAAATATCATAATTAAATTTTGCGAACAGCATCATATAATGTTATAATGTTATTAAGAACCAAAGACAGAATGGAAGCACAAGCACTAAGAGCTTCTGCAAATAATAAAATTGTTAATGGTGTTAAAGGGAAAATTATTATTGCTGCATTACCTTTGTTGGATATTAGTACTTGTGTAGTTCCTGAGTACATGCATTGCGTTTTACTAGGCGTAAATCGTATGTTCATGGAGTTACATTTGGGAAAATATAAAAAAAATTGGTGTGTGAGAAAATTTATTGACGAAATTGATAATCATTTGCTTAATATTCATCCTCTGGATGTTTTCAACAGATATCCGCGAACTATACACAGCCATCAAAAGTATAAAGCAACAGAAAATTACAATTGGCTTTTATTTTACTCAATGCCAATATTAAAACTGTACTTATCTGAAAAATACCTTCAGCATTGGGCTTTATTGATTAAAGGAATTCTCTTATTAGTTCAAAGTTGTATAAGCAATGCTGATCTCGAAGAAGCAGATACACTACTCAAACTGTTTGTAAAATCGGTATCAAAATTGTACGGAGATTGTTATTTAAGGTATAACGTTCATAATTTAGTACATTTAGTACTGTGCGTAAAACGTTGGGGTCCTTTAGATGACATTTCTACATTTCCTTTTGAAAATGCAAATGGATACCTATCTCGTATTTGTCACGGTACCAAAAATGTTGGTCAAGAAATGATAAATAATTTATTAATTTTCCAAGGTATTGAAGTTTTAAGGTATAAAGTTCAAAAAAAAAGTGAATGACGTTGTGCATAATAAATTTGAAGTTCTCGGACAAAAAAGTAAATACAAGCTTGCTGAAAATGAAACTCAACTTTTGAGAGATAATGCTTTAATTATTAATGATATACAAATTTATGAAAGAGTTAATTTTGGCAACGAAATTTATACTTCAGAAATCTACAAAGATGTACAAACCAATAGTTTCAATGTTCATGTAAGTCTCCGCAATGACACTAAATTTTATGCTGTAATTCGTTGTTTTATAACTTTTAATTCGACAATATATATTATTATGAAAATTTTGCGTGTACAAGAGTTACAAAAATTTAAATGTGGTAAGACTGAAAATTCAAAAATTGAGCACATTTTGCCAGTTTCAGAAACAAATGAAATGTATTTATATGATCATACATGATCATATATGATCACATATAATTTGATCTAATCAAATAAGGGTCATTTTTTCCCGGGTAGTGATTCACTCGTAGCTCCGAGTGACAGAGTACCAATTTGCCTGTGTCTATTGTGCTCCGGGCTCAGAGTGACAGGGCCACCGTCCGCTTTAGTAGTCGGTGATGTTGCTGCTGAGATTTCTACTTCATGCCTGCTGTTGCAGCCCTGTCGGCTTCCATTTTTAAGGCGTTACGCCACTTTTAATGTGCTTGGTGCGGGGGGAGCTACTCGCTAAGTGATCGACCCTCGCGCGTGGAGGCTGATGTGTCCGCGGAAAGCACAGATGTTGGAGAGCTTGGTTATGCAAATGTGACCTTGATTCTCACGATAAACTACTATGTACAATAATCTTTTTTTTACAAAATAACATATTCTGAAATTATAGAAATGAAGCAAATTTAAAGAAATTATATAATAAAATGCAGGTATTTATATATGTGAGAACGTACTTAAGTGCACAGTACATTTTGTGACAGGAGGATCTTCTCACCAACATTACTTTAAGAAGTATCTAGGAAAGAAATAATGACAATATAAAATACAAATTAATGCCTAAAAAAGTCTTTAAGAATGAAATGAACGAGAAAGTGTCAAATACTTTGTTTTCATGTCTGTTCACGTTTACTGCTGGACAATGTTGATTCTCTAAGAGTATGTGCATCTGAAAAAAATAAAATTAAAAATAATTGAGTTGAAAAAATAAATTGAAAAACGTCAGAAACTAGAAGAAAATACTTTGTTGTAAACCCTGTCGCCGTGACCCACCTCATCTCGGAAAGTGACACCGCTGGAAATGACAACCACTCTGCTTGTGCTAGTCGAATGTTCTTTTGCGACACCTAACCCTGCTGGTAGAATGTCACACTTGTCTGGCAATGAGCTTTATTATGAAAAATTTATGAAATATTAAAAATTTTTATTACAAACTTAGAAACAAACAAATAAAATTATTTTAAAAAAATTATTTTATAAAGAAATATGTCACTCCATTGTATCAACTAATGACATTTAATCTTAACCTATCTAAAATTCTTGATGATGACGTGAACATTGTTGAAAGCGAGAGAATTGAAATTATTGATGTTTGTTATTACACGTGTCAGCCATGTGTCAGAACATATGCTTATTTTGCAAATACTTTGTTAAATCCTAGAATATGCTCACCTTCATGAAACTATTCAAGATTCTAATTCATTTTAATTACATACACATCTAGATGAAACTCAAAGAAATTCAAATCAGATGAATCCTGATTATGAAGTTGTTAATGGTTGATAAATGTAATTTGTTAATTTGGCTTTTTATGTAACTTTGCATCATTTTTTGAAATTAAGTCTAATTCAGCCATTTGAAGGGATATAAACGATGTGAAATATAATTTTTCGAGTTTCGTATGAAGAAATTTACTCCGAAAGAACATGCCTTTCATATGAGACTACTAACGATCAATTTAACCAAAAGCGATTCCTCATAAGCAAAGTGCGTAGACCTTTATTCCGATCTTATTGTTTCTAAGTCTAACTGACCATCTTTTCCTTTTTGTCACGTAGTCGGAATTGTACCATTAACGTGATATAGTAACTGATTTATACCTCAGCGAAGCTGGGCTGTTTAGCTAGTCAAAAAATAATACATAAATAAAGATACACACACGCATAAATACATACAAAAAACTAATAAATAATAAAATCAAGAAAAATATAACACAAACAAGCACAGGTCAAATTTTTCGCAAGCTAGCTTAAAAAAGTGTCAAGTAAAAGAGTAAAGTACACTTGTTAAGTATTTTTGAAAACTTTAGAACGAAAATAAAAATGAGTTCTGCATATTCTAAGGCTAAAATCAGATATTGTTTTGAATTAAAAACGTATTTGCCCGCTTCACAACCTTCTGTTTTTGAAAACTATTAATAGAAAAAGCATGGGTCTATGTTCTGTTGATTAATAAGTTTAAAATTGTCAATGGACATGTCAGATATAAGTATCAACAACATCGTCAAGTAAAAATGTCAAGTGTAAGTGTCAAGTGCTAGTTGAAAAGTGTAAAATTTTATGAAAAAAAGGATGCAGTCTTTGGTCGAGCGTGATAGTGTGAGGACACGAATTTTGTGTGCAGGGTTGCAAGCAACGAAAACTATTTGCAGCGTGTGCGCGAAATAAACTGCTTTGTACTATTTACTTGTGAACAATAAAAAAAAAGGAAGACAAAAAATTGGTTGAACAACCAAAATATATGTAGTCTGGACTGAAATACATTTTTTTTTATTATTATCCGATTCCCACAAAAATTGACGTCCCCCCTAAAAGTTTCGGAAAAATTGGTAAATTTCAAATGATCATAATTTGGGTAATTTTCATCAAAAAAAGTTTACTTTTTTTTAAATTTAAGCTTAAAACCTCGGCTTTTAGATCCTTTTACTGATATTTTCTAAAACTGAATACGGATGGCGCTGCGATCAGATTTTTCAAGTTCATGAAAATTGTAAAAAAAGTTTCAACTTTAAACCACTGTAGCAAAATTGTAGCTATGTTTTTGCATCAAACATGAAAAATTCGGAGATTTTAGATGAATTTAAAAAAAAACATAAGTACGATGAAAATTAGCAAAGTTATAGTATCTAACTTCGACTTGAATCATTGAAATTGATTTGTTTTTTACAAATTAAAGCTAAAAGCATCAATTTCTTGAATCTTTAAGTTGAACATTTGTTGGTTCAGTTTTTGACACATTTTTTTCGATATGAACGCAGTAAAAAACCATGCATAAATCGCTTCTGTGTATCAATTCTGTGTTTTGTAGATTTTCACTTTATCTTTATATTTCTTTTCCCTTGAATCTTTTATCCATTCCTACTTCCTCTCTCTCCATTTAAAAATGTTCTCTTTAATAGCAAGTTGTCAAGTGAACCTGTCAGGTGAAAATGTGAAGTCAAAGTGTCATGTTAATTTTTTATTTAAATGTGCCAAGTAATATGTGTGCTGCACGAAAAACAAATAACAAATATTGATTGCATTTGTTTTGAGTTACTTAACACTAGAACTACCAGTAAATCTGGTATCCTAAAACTATGTCCGATGTTTTGAGACTTTTTAACAATAAATAACTGTTCCACATTCTGCCTATTACTTTATTTTTTTCATTTTTTTCTTGCTCTTTTTTACAATAAATTAATGGAAGATTTTAAGTCTTATTGATTTTATTAGTCCTACAAAGTATTTAAGTCCAAAAGAAAATTAATTTGCCACTAATTGTTATTGTAAAACTCTGTCGGGGACAAATTTGTCTCCTTGGTAGTTCTAGTATTAAATAATTTATAGATTAAGTTCAGCCTCGCCCTTAGATTTTAAAATATACCATGTAAATATTTTGTAAAGTGTCGATAACAAGTCACATCCTGTAATTATAAAAACTGAGTAACCAATATCGACAATTAGTTGGAACACTTATTTTCCGTTGCATAACTGCTCTGAAGCTCGAGTTCTTTGGATCTGGAATTCACCTTGTACATTTTTTGCCGCGATGTAAATTTAAATTTACAGGCTATGTTCTTGAAGCGACATATAGTTGTTCAATAGTTACAGCATTATTTTTTCATTACATAGCTGCTTTAGAGATCCAGTTCTTTGAATCTGAAATTTACTGAGTAAATTATTTGAAGTTTTGTAAATTTACATTAAAAAGTTATATTTTTATAACATGAAATAAACGACGAATAGTTACAGCATTTATTTTCATTTACACAACTACTTTGAAGCGTTGATTCTTTAGATCTGAAATTTAAGCCGTCAAGTATTTACAATTGAACAAGAAAATTCTCTCGAGCAGTATGCTTTATTTGCAAGTAAAATTCATTGCGGATTAACCAAAGTTGAATTCCAACAAATGGCTTACAATTTCGCAATAAAAAACGACATAACAGTTCCAAAAGAGTGGGACTCAAATAATAAGCAGGCTGGACGTGGATGGATGGATGGTTTTATGAAGAGGCACCCAAGAATTAGTGTTCGTAAGCCAGAAGCGACTAGTGTAGCACGAGCTACAAGTTTCAACCGAACAAACACTTCTGCTTTTTTTGGACAACTGAAGAGTATCTATGAACAATATCGGTTGTCTGCTTCAGCTATTTATAATGTGGATGAAACTGGTATAAAAAATGTGCAAAATCCAGGTAGAGTTTTAGCGGAAAAAGGAACAAAACAACTCGGAAAATTGACGTCAGCTGAACGAGGAATACTGGTTACAATGTGCTGTGGCGCAAATGCTGTTAGGAACACTGTGCCGCCGTTTTTCATTTTCCCCAGAACAAATTTCAAAAATTACATGTTGTATAATACTCCTCCAGGTTCTGCTGGTGCTGCGCATCCTTCTGGTAAATATTAAAGATTGTTTACAATCATTGGTTTTTTTAAATTTACTTTTACAATTCAATTTATTTTTTCATTATATTTTAGGTTGGATGATCGCAGAAATTTTTGAGAAATATTTACAGCATTTTATTGACAACGTCAGACCTACAAAAGAAAATCCGGTGCTTATGATCTATGATAACCACTGTAGCCACACAGCGCTTGAAGTTATAGATCTTGCACGCAAAAACGGAGTCATTCTTCTGACACTCCCTCCACACTGTAGTCACAAAATGCAACCACTAGACGTTTCAGTTTATGGTCCGTTTAAAACTTATTACAATAAAGTCGTGGATGCTTGGATGGTAAACAATCCTGGAAAGACTGTAACAATTTATAATATCCCTGAATGTGCTTCGATTGCTTTTAACAAAGCTTTTACAAAAGATAATATTACGGTTGATTTCAAAAAAACAGGGATTCAACCTTTCAATGAAGACATTTTCACAGATGAAGACTTTTTAGGATCTTATGTGACAGACCGACCATTGCCGCCAGAAACTGTTCGCGAAGATAACTGCGAGTCTCAAGCAGTACAAATCCAAATTGAAGGTAAAGCTAAACCTCAAGAAAAAGTGCAAAGTGCTGAAATAACGAAAGAACCGAAAGACTTTATTTCTCCTGAACAAATTCGACCCTTCCAAAAAGCCTTGCCAAGAGAAACTACTGGTCGAAAACACAAAACTGGAAAACCTACAATTTTAACAGCTTCTCCAGAAAGAAAACTGATTGCACAAACCGTCAGAGCAAAAAAACAAAAGGAAGATGAGCTCAAAAAGAAGAAAGAAGAAAGAGAATTGAAGGAGAAAGAAAAATTAAAAAAGGAAGTAGAAAAAGAATTGAAGAAGAAGGAAAAATCAAACAAGAAAGTAGACAAAGTGTTGAATGAAAAAGAAAAATCAAAGAAGAAAGAAAGCAAGGAGTTCATCAAGATTAAGAAAGAACCAGAAGAAAAAACTTCAAAACCGAGAAAACGCCGTGGTTGCAACGAATCAGGAAGTGCTTATAAAAAGAAAAAAGTTTGAATTATTTGGTTTATTTGATTGAAAATGTTAATTTAAAATTTTTTTATATTTAAATATTTATTTCAATTTTATCGCCTTAAGTTTTAAAAATTAATAATTAATAACTAATATTAGCAGCAAATAAATATGAAAGACTGACGATCGTGATAAAAAAATATGTCTTAGATATTTGTGATCAATAAATGTAATATTTATATAATATTATTATATTTAATGTAAAAAAAGGGAAAGACAATGATTATTCAACATTTTTTCTTATTTAGTACAAAAAGCCAATAATATTCCTTCTTTATTTCAGTTAAAAATTAAACGTGACGAAACGTCCTGCAGAGGTGACGAAACATCCCGCAGTGTAGGATGTTTCATCAGAATTGACAGACTTTTTATTTTCATTGTTTTTATATTTCAGATTAATATTTATCAGCTAATAAAATTCCAGTATGTTTCTAAATGTATGAAAAGCAATATAAATTAATTAAATTTGAAAAATATTCATTTGTTTTGTTATAACAAATTATTAAATCAAAAATAGACGAAACATCCTGAGTCTCCCCTACATGTACGCATTAGAGCTGCAAGATCATCAAAATTTTTATTTTAAGTTATCTTTTTATTTTCAAACTGACTTTGCATTTGCCAGTAATTATTTATTAATAACTTTGTGAGCTGCACAGTCCATTTTTCCTAAATACAATAATGAACAAAATGAATAAAGTAGAAAAATTTTTAATTTGCACAATGTTATAAAAATATATGGCAACTCTTTTATATTCTTTTTTAATTTTTTTAATTATTACTCATACAAAAATCAAAATTAATGCAGCAGAACTTCTTTAATCAAATCTCATACCTGTTTAAAACTGATAAACAAATAATGTCCTGTCGATAAATGTTTTCAAGTACACAGTGATTCGATTTACCAACAAAAGATCTGTGTTTCAACACACTTATCATCTACACAACTTACTTGTACCAACGTCTGCCATTGTCACTGAATCAGTTATCATAATCCCATGATAAATTTAACGATTACATTACACATACAGTAATTAAGTCACTACATTTACTTAATATTTAGTTGTCTACTTAGAGAAATAATTTCATTTGTGTGATTATAAATTATAACATTTGATGTCAATTTATATTTTAACTAGATTATTTACATGCTTTGCACATTCATATAACTTGAAATATGCAATATTTAATGATTAGCCTAGAAAAAATTATATTTAACTCTTTCAATAAAACAATTGGTTCAAAATTTTTGAAATCAAAAACAAATTAGATGTGGTTATAACTGATGAAGGATAAATGGATTGAACTGTTTAAAATAATTTAAAGTACACCATCTTTTGTTTTTATCAATGTCACAAGATAAAAGTCACAGCGCTTATGACAAGCATTTATTTTTATCATTAAAATTAAAAAGTAAACAAAAATTTAAAAAGTAAAAATTCAGAGATTGCATTAAAGGTAAACGGTTAACCGGTTTATCGAAAATAACTTTCGGTAATTACCAGTAAATCAAAGTAATTTTACCGGTAAATTCAGTAAAAAATAAAATTATTTGAATTTTTTTTCAATTATTCATTTTTAATATATAATTTTACTTTAATATATAATTTAACACATTTAAATTGCATTAATAATAAATTTTAATTTCTATCAAGTTTTTTAAATACATATTATTTGCATTTTTACTTGGGTTTGTAGGTGTTTGTTAGATGTCAGAGTGTAATTTTATTTTAAATTGATGCAGACTGTGTGGAACAAAGATTCATATTGTATGTGTACAGTTTTATGATACAACATTTTTTCTGTATTTAAAATGATATAAATGATAATAGTTTAATTTATTGAGTACACGATTTTTTAATGAATAAAAGACAAGTAAAATGTATCAATTATTAAGTTCAATTAAAAATTGGAATTGAAAAAAAAAAATCTGTTAATAACAGACTATTATATGGTTTAATTTGTCATGCTTATATAGCAACATTTTTGTATTTCTTTATATTTTATACAGAAAATTTAAAAGTATTGCGTTTTTATGATTAGTAATAATAATAAAATATTTGAACGAATAATTTTTAAAAATGAAAATTCATATAAAACGTGAGACGCATAAAAAATGTTATGCTTAATAGTCAATCCTTATCATAATTATTCTAAATAACAATTTCAAGCAATTACTTTATTTACCAATATGTATGTCCAATCAGTCAGGAGTTACTTTACAAAAAAGGCAGATTAAACGCTGCAGATAAATTGTTTAAGAATTAAACATCTTTTTTAGAACTCTACACGCAAAGAAATATTTTTGGCTGCGTCCATATGTATTAAAATAAGATCGCGTTTAAACAACAGGGTATGTTTTTCTCCACTATAGTGCTTATTTTTTTTTTTTTAATATTCGTATAATTTCGTTTTAAACCTTGCTGAATATATAAATAAAAAAATGTAACATTTTTGTGTGCTTATTAAATAATATTATGTTTTTGAATAAAATTTATTTATTTATACAATAAAAAGAAGAAATTTTTATAATAAATTTTTAATATAATAAACAAACTTCTTCAAGAAAATCGCCGTTTTAAATAACACCTTACACAAATATTTTTGAGTCTTGTGATGTTTACATAATTGACGCAGAATTTATTAGGCTGAAAGGAAGTTACGCAGAAGCTGAAGAAGATTCAGTTTGGCGGATGGACAAGTACCTCCTAAAATGATCAATCAATATTTATTGTATGAACAAATCTTTAATTAAATGCTTTTTCAGTTGTCCATTAAAACTCAACAAAAAGAAAAGGTAACTAAAAACCTTTAAGATTATTTATAATAATGCAAAAAAAATATTTAGATTGTCTTGATAAAGGTTGGTATAATCTGCAAATTTAAATTCTAAGCTTTTGAAATGAAATTCGATTCCTAAATCTCAAAAAATCTTTTGTTTTTGTTTATTGAGAACTTTTTGTTTATAAAAAATATTGGTGTAAATTTAGTTTTAAAACTAAATTTACACCACTTTAGTTTTTTTTTTACAAACTTTAGTTTTTTTTTCAGATACTAACACATGGAATTATAAAGTATCGATGGATAAACTGAAAGATGAGGAAAAAAGCCAAAAATTCTTACAAAAAAGTATTATATCCAATAAATTAATAAAGCAGAATTATTTTTTTTTAAATTTGAATTGAAGATATCTTACTTAACCCCTTAATGACCTCAGACGAGATACCTCGGGCATCCAAATCGACGATGACTTGCCTCAGACAAGATATCTCGTCATAATCGACTGTATGGAATAATTTTAAAAGCATAATTACTTATTATTAATGTATTTGTACAATATTTATAAGAAAATAAAGATAATCATAAATTATAATTATTAATTAAATTACTAAAAAAAATATAATTTAAACGTTAGATATTAATGAAACTAGTTTAATAGACGCTCCAAGTAACAATTTGATGGAGCAAATATTTCAAATTCATTTGGGCCTCATCGGATAATCCTAATATTAAAGCCCCACTAAAATCTTTTTTGACCCCAATAAGGTATTTAAGAGGCAACCCAACTGCGAAGATTCGTGTGTAAACTTTGTTAGGTTCTAGTTAAAATTTCTTATTTTAACCCAATATAGATTACCTTCTGAAAACCCAGGCGGGGCCTAGTAGAATTTTAATACTGTAGCCAACTTATTTTGTCCGTAAAAAAATCTGAGCCATCCCTGATCAGCTTTTTCAGTAAAAAACCAGCTTCTAATTGTCTCATAAAAACCACATTAGGTTCCAGTAAGAAATATCATACATCAACCATGTGAGTAGTGGGGGAACTACATTTCGTGGTGGGAGGCAGTAGCTAGCGCTAGGAATCTCTGTCTGAAGTCAGTTGATATTTAGACTTCGTAACGTGCACATCAACAATTTAGAAGTCAATTTTTCTTCTAGCGTTTAATGTGGAACTTAATTATTTATTATTATGATTTTTCTAATTTTAGTAAGTATATTTTTTAATCAAATAAATAAATAATCGTTCATCTTTGCTAAGTTTAATAAATTGTTGTTTTAAAACCTTGATATTTAACTATTTTTATATTACAAATTGAGATTTTGTTTATTTTTCAAGTAAAGTATATTTTTATACGATCGTAACGCTACTGAGTCACTTTTTTAACTTCTAATTTTTGGACGCTGATAGTTAGCGTCGTTCGCGCGATTGCCTCGCGCAAAAGTTTTTCCGTGTATGAACATGCATCCAAATTTATTTTTTATTTAACGTTGCTAATTTAACGTGACATCTTTTAATTATTAACTCATTCATTTAAAACATTTTGTATAATAAAAAAAACATGATTTGTCTTCATTTCATATGTATTTTCATGCATTGTTAAAATTAAGAAAGTTTAATTGAGGTATTTAAATAAAAATAAAATAATTATATTCCATTTGTGAATTTAATAATTTTTTTGTAAATATAAAACTTCTTTTATGAGAATCATTTTATTCTGAATTAATTTAATAAATATAATTAATAATTAAAACATGCCAACATAAAAATTGAATAATTTTTCACTGCGCCATCTATGCTGTAATAGTAAACTATGTTAAATTACCGACAGAGCACTCCGCATGTGACATGGTTCGCTCAAGTGTTACACATTCATGTGGGGCCCAGCTAAAATTCAGCTCAAACCCACATTGGCCCCATGTGGAACCCACGTATACCCACTTAGGTCCCATATGAGAATTTAGCTCAATTCCTACTAGGAACAACTACCTTTTAGTTTAAATGCATTTATCTGACTTTTAAGATCTTTTTGCTTAAAATATTTGAAATTGAAATGCGGCATCTGCAATTTTTAGTATGCCTTTTTAGGTTCATACGTTTTATGTTTTGATTTTTATTTATATAAACAAAAATAAAATATACAAAAGAATAAATATTGTACTTAAAACTGTAAAGAATATATGAGAAAAAGCATAAACATTATATCTTATAAATTGAAATATTTGAAAACTATTAAACTTTGTCCCCCATAGTTTTAGTGTCAAAGGCGTAATTCATGTAGCCACGGAAATATCATGTATTTAGTCTATTATTTTACACTTTTTACGAATCGCATATAAATGTCAATCTATTCTTATGATATTTATGATGTGAATTTTATAATAATCAAAATCTTCAATACCGGAGTTTACATTACGGAACAAGGTTACAACCAAAATGTCAAAGACGTAATCTGTCTAATAAATAATTATAAAAACTAAATAAAAATTAATTATTTAAAACTTATATATTATTTAACCAATTTTAACTTAAATGAGAAATGTATTTCAGACCTTCTTTGAAGTATCGTTACTTCACATTTTTTCTCTTTATAATATTAATATTTCCAAAAATTTAAAATCGGATCGTTTAACAAATGAAAATAATGATAGTAATTGACGTTTTGGTACGAAACAAAATTAAATTTTTACTAACATTTAGTCTTGATTTAGGTACGAATACAAATTTGCACAGATTTTTAGTTTCGTTCCAGAAACGAAACTAAAGTTTTGTTTCGCTTCGCATTTCTATAAATTATGCACTTTCGAAATAATCGTTCATTTATACAGGAAAGTTTTTGTAATTTTTAAGTAATTTTTTCTCTGTGTGCATTCTAAATTTTGCTGTTTATGCTTTGGTTTAATTTTAAACATTTACTGATTAACTGTTTGAATATATTTAAACACATTTTTAAAATTAGATACTTTTTTGTATTTTAAATGTTTAGTTTCCTGAATTTGTTGCTAAAATATTTGTTATAAATCAATTGTTAAATAGAAAAAAATCTTGCGTTTTATTCAATAAAAAATGTGTACTGTTAAATAATCTAGATGCAAAAAGTAATTTCAATTATAAAAAAAGGAAGTAAAGTTTGAACATAAATGTGAGCAAAAAATTGAAACTGCAAGTAGAGAAAAGTTATTGGCACAATTATGTGAGAAAATGAAAAAGTGGAAAATGAATTGCACACGCTTTTTTGTATTTTCTAGGTAAAGTGCACAGCGATATCAGTGCCAAAAGCAGAATCAGTAGTATGGAGCTTCGCTGGACGTGAGCTCAATTTCTCGACGAACAATACCCCATTTTACGTGGAAAAGGAATATACGGGCGAACGAATCATCAGCACTGTAACACTTCTGGAACCTATATCAACGTTCTTTGGGGAGTACAACTGCACAGTCACTAACAGCTTCGGGACCGATTCTATTGTCATCAGGCTCATGACTCACGGTAGTTATTTTTCCTTTTTATTGACTATATACCATTACATGGCTTATTACTGTCTAATGAAAAAAAGAAAATAATTCCGGGAATTATTCTCATTCGAAAATTTTTAAGTAAAAGACAGAATTTCAAAGTAATTCCAAACTCTGAATTTGTGAGAATCATTCTAGATTTTAGTTTGTAGGGAATACGATACAACAGTATGTTTGAAATGAAATGAATAATAATTTAAAATAAAAATTAACTCAAATTCCTAAAAAAAAAAAAAAAAAAAAATCTTTAAATTCTATTAACTCTTTAACGCTCAATCGTCTAAAATCGTCTAGTCCACTCTTTTTTTTGACACCAAAACTAAATCATAAAGTTATTAATTTAAAATTATATTTGTTTAATTAGTAGAGAAATTGAATATTTTGTGCCCAAGTCCATTTAAAAAAATTGCTTGCAAGTTGAATAATATACAAGTGTGGTTAAAAAAAAGGCAAAGTTTTGAATTACGTCTATAACTTTAAATTAGCTGTGTTATTTTCGCTTTCGTTGTTAGTTTTTATTTCAAGAAAAAGGGGACAGATACCGAAGAACTATATTCAAAGAAAACTTCTTTTAAAGCAAAAGCAATTGTCTTTTTGAAGCAAAAGGAATTCTATTTGAAGTTAAAGAACACTGTTTTTGCTTAAAAATTGAATTTTTTTTTAAAGTAAAAGAAATAATTTTTGTTTTTAGACAAGAATTTATTTAATTTGAAAAACTGTTAACGAATTAAAAATAAGTTTACAAGCTAAATAGAAATAATAAATCATACCTTAAAAAATTAATATTCTATTTAAATGAAAAATATTTTTCAATAAGTTTTCGAATTAAATAAAAGGATTATTTAAGTTTTTATTTGATTAACTTTTTCCAATTAATATTTTTTATTCCAAAATAATATTTTAAAACTTAAAAAAACATCGATAGAAAAAATACATAATTATAGCTAAATATTCAACTGATGAAGAAATTATGAAAGGTGTTCAAAAATAAAAATAATGAGATTTCTAGCAACGAAAATAATGAACAAAACGAAGTAAATCCGGTTGTTTTCAAACCCGAAGCTTCAATGACTTTTGATAAGTTATGATTATTTTATAAAACAAATTTCTGTTGATAAAAATGATGAGTTATTGTTAGATTATTCGTAACTTAAAAAAATAATTGGAAAACACTGTATTGAAACTAAAAACAGAAGTGAGCAAGCTTCAATTTTACAATAATTTTATGTCAGTTAGGACAATATTAAATTAATTATTAGGCCAATAAAAATTAATAGTATATTTTGCAACGAAAATATTTTACAACTCACGTTTTCGTCCCAAATTGCAAATTGTATTTTTTCAACCCCCTGCCACGAAAGGGTGCCAACTTAAGTTTCCGAAAAGCGGATCAAAAGTCGGAACTTTCGTCCCGCTCTTTCCAATTCCGAAACTAAGACTTTCAACCCGCTTTTGAAGATCGCTTAACGCTCGTTGTAACCGTTTCCGACTGTAAAATTGTTAACTTTCTTGATAAATCAAAATTAAATCTCATTTTGCGTAAGTTATTGCGGAAAAATTTCATTTCGAGACGCATTGAATGCAAGTGGAAAAGGCAAGCGAAATGAACAAAAACGGAACTGAAATGAAAATAGAATAAAAAAAAAGAATAAAAGCTGTCTTGGCAAAGTTACGAGCTACTTCTATTTTGTATATTTTAAATACGGATTGAAATTACTTATTTGAAATTCGCCAATGGAGTATGGTCCACAAAATTGAAGGCAAAATTCAAGTAGATACAAAAGAAATTGTAATTGATTTCCTTTAAACCATAATGTTGGTTTTTAATTTCTCCGAAGTAATCTGTTCAAGAAAAAAGTATCGTTCGAATTCACTTTGCTCAAGCCAGATAGATCTGAAGTGCTTCTCACTTAGACTATAACAGTCTTATTAATCGTAGACTTATTGCACTAAATATTGTTAATAACGGTGATATCTTTAGATAATTTTTCGCCAAATATATCATTTTCTGATACATCGAGATGCAAAAATACAATTTTTAATAAAAAAAACTACAATCGAAAACCGAGAATCGAAAACATAAAGTATTTTGCAAAACTATTAATGCAATTTTTATTTAAATTTCTGTCAAATAAAAGATGCAGAATCTCTATGGAACATGGCTTTCATTCAAATTAAACATAAATGTATGCAAATTTAAGCTCTCGAACTGTAGATCAGAAGTCTCCATGGATACAAAGTCGAAAAAATTATACCTCGCGAGTTACAGCCATTTTAGATTATAATAAAATGAAACAAAAACTTTATTATACAAAGAATTGGTGAATGAATATCTTGAAAAAAACTAACAAAACTAACAAAAATTTATTATTAGATTAATTAATAAATCATAATAATTATAATAATTGGCTGTAAAATGATAATGTTGATAAAAATGGTTCAATAATAATAAATAAAAATATCTTGGAAGCTTATAATACTTAAAATTTATTTGTTCTTGTAATTTTCGATTTAAAAATAATTAAGTAAAAATTAAAAGTTGTAGAAGTTTGCCCATATATGACATATATCATTTTTAATATTTACTCCCAAATATTTATACTTTAAGCGGGACTGCGAACTGATTGTTAGCTAAAAAACGATTTTACAAAGACACTTTGTATATTACATACTTCACGTTGTCTGCAATGTAATGTTGCCTATTTATATGAATAACACATAGAAAACGTTTCATTGAATGTTTTTTCATCCATGTTTAACCTGAATAAATTTATATTTTTACTTTAAACTCAGTTAACTTGAAAAAATTTGTTCTACAATTCTTATCTTCAAAAAGTTACCGATGTCTCAATTTTTAACCGATTTTCATATAGTTTACGCCAAAATGTTCGCAATCTAATTCAAACAAAAATTGTTAGACGAAATTTGTATAAATTAACTACTAAAAATGTTATACATATAAATGTAAACAAAATACATGAAAAACACCATTTTTAGCTATTTTTTGATCTGTTATCATATTTCTTTGGATTGTCAAAAAACCTAACATTATATCAAAATTTCCTCTAACAATTTTTTTTTCAATTAGATTAAGAACATTTTGGAGTAAACTAAATGAAAAATCATTAAAAATTGGGGCACCAGCAACGTTTTTAAAACACCCCAATGTTATAAGTTTATAAAAAAAAAATTTTGTGTTAACTTTGTTTAAAAAATGGCTTTATATTCTTTTTTGTGGATTGATAACTACTTGCAAACCAATTTTCATCAAAATCGATAAAAAATTTCCGATTTTAGCCATTTTGGTTTGCAGTCCTCTTAAGGAGACATCCCAGTAAAATGACTAAAATTTATAAAAATGAATCAATTAATATAAAATTGTTTTTATTTTAATTCTTAAGAATCATAAAGAATCATATGTTAAAGAGTTTAAAATAAAATATTATTTAAATTTTTTTATTTATTTATTTGATAATTCAAAATAACAAACGGAAATCATTCGTCTCACAAACCTGATGTTAATCAAATTTAAGTATATCACTAAATACCAAAAACTTCACAAGGTTCAAACTAAAATTGTCTTTCTTACAACGTTTATGATATCAAAACGAATGCCAAGTACCGTTCTAATGATAAAAATGTATAATTTTATATTGAAAAGTACATAACATTTTATTTCTAATTCCATACAACTATAAAGTTAACTCATTTTCTGTTGATATCTAAAAAATACATTAAAACTAAAACGATCCTTCCAACAATGTTCATGATATCTAAATGTTCATCAAGTACATTTATGATTATAGGTATCACATTAAACCTGTAAAAAAGTGCAGTGCGGTTTAACTCAAAAATATCACAAAGATGTTAAATCTGAAAATATTCTTCTTATAATATTTATGATAAATAAATTCCTGAAAATACATTCAGTACTAGTTACAATTTTATTATAATCAATTGTGTAAATAAGTTGTAGTAGTATACAACATGTTTTACTTTTTAATTCTTCTGCGTTAATGAGATGAACAATGAATGAAACGATAACAAATTGAGGGTTGTGTTTGGATACTTGGTGGCCTAAAATGAAGGAATCGTGTATAAAAACACGTAAAATTATATTTCAATATGTAAAATCACAGAAAATATTCTGTGCGAATTGTTTCCGGTACATGTTCTGTAATTTTACGCAAAATTTATTTCAGTGTAGTGTAGAACAATATCTTGTGATAAGTACAATAAAGCAAAAGATTCATGCACATGATTTCTTCGTCAATATTTCGGTAACCACATTGATCGATTTTCAATTGTTTTTTGTTAATTTTCTCAGCTGAAAACTGACAATCCAAATGTTTATGTTAGAACACAAAAAATAACTCAGAATCTTTTTTTTCACAAAGGAAAAAGAACGGCATTTATTTGTTTCTAATAAGAAGACACGGTAGCTTGAAGTCTTATTCATTTCTTCAAATCGATTTTTTTCAATTTTTTTTACTTTTTTTCACTTTTTTTGTACTTGGCCGGAGACTGCCGTGTCTCCTGATAACTATTAAAAACTGTCTTTTTTCGAAATGCTTCTCGTACCACAATTTTTAACCAATTTATTAATATTTTTAAACTGTTCACAAAACTAAGGAGAACACATTTTTTGGATAGAATGTTGATATCTAAACTATGATTGGTTTATGAAAATGACGTGCTCATACTTTTTTCAATTCTCAACTCATTACAGTTAAAGTTATAGATTTTAGTGCTTCGCCCTTACATCGAATGTGAATGACTCGAAATGAACAAGCCAACAATTAGTCAAAGATGTAGGCAATCAACATAATTGGAATAAACAAGAATAAACAGAATTGTTTTATATTCTCATATATACTAGGAAAAAATTAATCTTAAAAAGTCAATACTAAAAATAATATTTAATCCATTCTGATGAGTGTAAACTCATCTAAGTAGAAGAATTATACATTTTTAAACGTTAGTAAAATGAATCAAACGTTTATTTTTCAATAGTTCAGAGATAAATTATTATGATGTATGTTTTTATCTGCTTATTGTGTCTCTATACATTGCAAAAACAGATGACTTTTTTTTCAATGAGACACTTTTAGTGAAAGTATAAAAAAAAGTTTAAATAAAAAGTATAACTAATTATCCTTCAAAAGTAATACCTTTAATTTTTGATTATGTATCTCAGTCGAAAAAATGGAATCGTAAGCGATTCGTCTCCGACGCGTACCTTTTTTAATTTGCTATTAAAAATAAATGCTATTATTTAATGAACAATCTTAATCAATAATTTGCTGTTGTTTTTTAGCTAAGTTTCATCATGTAGAATTAATTTGAAAATAAAGAAGAAATTAAAATTTGCTTAGGAGGACAAGGAGTTTAAATCCCCGGCAAAGCAAATGTTAATTTCTTCTTTATTTTCAAATTAATTTTACATGATGAAACTTAGCTGTAAACAACAAAACAATTATTGATTAACATTGTTCATTAAATAATAGTATTTAATTTCAATAGCAAATTAAAAAATGTACGCGTCGGAGACGAATCGCTTACGATTCCTTGTTTTCGACTGAGATAAAAAATAAAAAATTGAAAGTATTACTTTTGAAGAATAATCAGTTATACGTTTTATTTAAAATAAGTTTTGTTATTATTATTTTATTATTATTATTTTAAATAATCAAAGCAGGTTATTCCTCGTGGTTTTCCACGTGGTTTTCCCCGTGATTTTTCACGTGTTTTTTTTATCTGGGTAACTTAACTTCTTTATATTATTCAGACAGGGAAGCTTCGAAATTTGTGTTCTCATAGTGAAATTTTTTAACAATTGTTGACACATTATTGACAATCCATATGGATATTTAATTAATATTGCTATTTTTGTCAATCGATCATTTTTTACAATTTTGTTACATACATTTTAAAGCATTCAACATCACATTTGTTGTTATTAGTAAATTTCACTTTTTTTCTACGACATAAATTCTAGTAAATCAAGGCCCGCGAAAGCAGGCCGACGAGCTAAGTTTTAAAATATACATAAATAATTAAATGAAAATAACAGAAAACGTCGGCCGCTTAGCGCGGGACTATATTCTGGAATTTCGGCTGTGGTATAGTTTTATCTTCGTTCTTTCATATATATATAACTTATTAGAGTGGCCTTAAATTTTTTTTTTCTACAAAATCTTCTAGCATGTTCCAAATGATGAAAAAATATTAGATGATATAATTATTTATAAGTATTAAGGAATCATAAAATTGAAATTCTAAGTTATTAAAATTATAAACTTCAATATAAATATAAACTATTTTAATCACCGTAAGACAAATATAACAAAAGCAAAATCGTTTGTATAATTTTATTATAATGAATCCCTGTAAACAAAAAGAGATTTTCACTTGTTATTTAAATCTTGATTTTCACGAATATTACAAAAAAACTATTTATATATATTATAATAAGTCACTTTTTTAATATGAAGGATTACTTTGTGGATATTGTTCGAGACAGTGCATAATATATTGTAGCTGATGTTCATCTTTTGTCAAAACACCGCTATATTTTTAAAAAAGTCTTCTGTTCCGCTTAGCAACATCGTTAATAACTTTCAAAAATTTAACTACTGGTTAGCAATGCTGATTCATGGTTCGATAGTTTTGATCGGTCAATTTGTGTATAAATTGTTGAGCATTATTTTGACACTAATGTAGAATTAAAATACCTCAAAAACATATATTTATAAGTCAACATCTTGTTTTGCCCATTAAAATTGAAACATACCCAAAATTATTAATAAACCCTAAAAAAGTGATTTTTTCGATCAAAAATCGGTTTGTGATACGGTATAATACTAATATAAAAATTTTTAAAAAATTGGCCCCTTATTTTTTATCATTTGGAACATGCTGGAAGATTTTGTAGAAACAAAAATTAAGGCCACCCTAATAAAATATGAAAGATAAAGGCGACACTATATCGACCAAGTTTTTTTCTTCTTCTCCATTCATCGTGTTTCTAAATTTTCTATCTCCTTTTACATATTTCATTTAATATGGAGTGTCTTTGTTGTTGTGCTTTTCTCTTATTTGCCG